>CAJQUN010001304.1:0-80245 GCA_907163345.1 Haberlea rhodopensis
GAAATACCGATACCCCACCACCTTTAGAAAGCCTAAAATAAAAAATTGATGTAAAGCCTAGCGAAGAGAGCCAAAGGGGGGGGGGGGGGGGGGGGGGGACCACCACAACCAGCAAACTAACAGCTGCAGACTCATGCAACAATTGAACCAAAACATTACAACGAGCTGGATATACACCACCCACCAAACATAATTTAAATAATGTCGTATGCATTTGTATTGAAAAATAACTTCAATGAAAAAGTCTTAATTTTTTTGCTTCCCTTTCACAATCATACGAGTCATTCAAACCATAAATAATATGTATTATGCCGTATCTGGAAAAGACCAGGCAGGGAACCGCAACAGAAACCCTGATGTGGTAAATATGTCTATTGGCAGGGCTCCACATAGAATAGGAAATACCAGCAGGACACTTAATGCATGTCCATTATGGTTGTGTCAATGATCAAGCTTGTACTGCAAGTCTCTTATAAAGACAACAAACACGTATCAGGATCAAGGGCTCATCCTATGCACATTTTTTTTTCTAAGCATGAAAAATAGTCTCAACATGGCAAAAAATGTGGCTTTCTATGAATGCACAGTAGCAAATTAATAATCTGAACAAAATCAGTTGAAACAACATCCAATTTATGAATTAAAAAGACAAAAATAACCGAAACTGAGTAACCTAATTTGAACTACATCAAACCCATTTTCCATTTCTTTTGGTTCCCCAAAGCCCGAAAATTATCCATCAAAGTAGCAAGAGGGGGAAAATTCATATTTTACATTGAGCTTAATCTCTTTTCGAACATGTGGATGGAAAATAAATAAACTTAGATACCTATTACAAATATTTCAGGAACATCATCGCGAAATTGTCACCTTCAATGTATGTGAACCGAAGAGAGGGGGACAAACCAAAAGCAAATTGACATGGCCCACATATTCTATGAAAGCTCAGAGCAATTTATTCAAAGTATCAACAAATAAAGCATATTTTACCATGTCTTGACATCCTCTCTAGTTAATGTAGTTATCCAATCTTGTCTTTCATGATTTACATTTGATCAGTAATAAATTGGGGTTAAATTGGGTGAGATCTCAGTAAAACCTACCCTAAATTGGATCAATATGTAGTGCACAATAATGGGGCCTCAAAAAAACGTGGGAAATGAGACAGGAAAAATGAAAGCTTACAGTGGGATAATGCAGTGTCCATAGTCTCGTACTGCCTGTTTTAACAATAATACTCTATCTAACAATATATTGTCACAAACAAACATCAGGGAAAAAAACTTAAACAAGGATTGTTAATATACACACATGTTGGGAAAATGGGAGGGAAAAATAGGACTTATCAAATAGGAATATTCATTTTGACTCCATATAGGAAGCATATATATACACTATGACATGCCGAAGAAAAACTAATATTCAAAAGTGTAAATGCACAAGAAAGTAACGGAATACTTAAAAGGACAAATGGATAGGAAACTAAGCAAGGACAATTATCTATATGGTAAAAGAATATAAGAACATACAAATGATTAGATTACGTAAATGAAAAGGTGTCTTGTACTTGTTAACACAAAAGACCACACATATAAGCAAACTTCTTGATTCCAAAGTAGTTCATCCCAAATGGGGTAGCATATACAATAGATGTAATAGGTCACAAAAATAACGGGGCAGTTCAAAATGCAAAATATGGCCCGTACAGTACAACAGGGGGTCGAGTCAAACATTTAGTCTAGTTTCTTGCGCTTGATCATTCTCCCTCTTGTGGATTTTTTTATGTCTTTTATCAATGGAACATCATCTACAAAATAGAACCATACATACAGTGTTCAGTCTTTAAGAATATAAGCAAAAACTACAAATAGATGATGTCAGTTTTAAAGTGCCAACCTTCTGTGGTAGTTTCTTTTTTCCAGTCTTTATACCAGCATTAATCTCATCTCCAGAGATGTCATCGAGCACAACTTGTTGCAAAGATCTTTTCTTAATGTACTTTTTCTTTGGCTTGTCCACTGAACGACATATTTTTTTCGGTTACATAAACAATGATATCTTATAGACCATGGTAGTTTGATTGCCGAAAAAATAATGGGGTCAAGTGAGAATTAATTTTAATCAGAAGTAACATTGTGAATACTTTGATGGGAACATTCTTTTCCAACTTCTTGACTAAGGGTTTCTGCACTTGGTCGTAAGTTGCACAATTTAGACATATATAAAAGATTGAACAAACTTAGGCCTTTTTCCTAGACATGCTGAGTGATCTTAACTATAGTAAGAATGAGTATTTCTTAATAACGTACTTGTTTTCAAGTCAGGATCTTCAATTATGGGTCGATGATGTTTGCCAGGAATTTCTTTGGCCGGAATCTTTGTTTTGGACAAGCGTCGCAGCTTGTTTGTTGGATGAAATCTGTCCGCATATTAACATAACATAAACAGTATATCATTGAATAAGATGTGGCAATTCTTATTTTTTTTTTTTTTTGAATCAAAAAAATTAATGACCTGAAATACTAATCTCCCTCATCGTCAGTGCAAAAACGGGATTGAAAGTGGCATCCTCAAATGTTTTAGCATTTTTCGCCACATCTGCATGTAATGAGTATTTGATTTGTATTGTCCTTTGGTTGTAACATATAAGGTCCACTGCTAAAAATATAATAATTATCTATCAGTAGAATAACTTGTCTGCCTTATCCAGCATATTGTCTTTACCAATTTTATACTTCCCTTTCCTGATTTTTTTTTTTTTTCAAGGCCATATCTTCTATATATTATATTGAAGCATAGTGTAGCAGATACATTGGTGCAAAAGTTTATGTGGGAGATGGACAATGAATGCTTTACCTTCTCCACAGGTACCTATCGAGCTCTGTGAATTAAATGGAACAGTCTCCTTATCCAATGAAATGACTGAGGAATCAAAGTCCAGTTTTTTCTTAGTTGAGCAACCCAAACCTGGTAAATCTCATGTGATGTTATTGCGGTTGCATAATAAGAAATTATCATAATGGTCCAATCACTTTGTTCATAGAAAAGTACCTTTATTTTTTTGGGTGCTTGCGGAAGAAAGAGACATATGTTTTGTTGGGGTTGGTGTTAGAGAGGGATCCGTACCAGACAAGTTTTCAGCGAACTCCATAGCTAACAAACTATATACTGTCGTTTCCTTCCCATTTGGGCTTTTGAAAAGGCTTGAACGTATTTTCATGAAGATGACGAGGTCCTTTAGCTTGGAATTGACGGAATGGATTGGAGGTGTACCATTCTAAACCAAGATAAATTGCATGTTTAACAATTTATAAATTTTATGTGTCATGAAAGAGGAGTTATGGTGTGAAGTATGCCAGCTCTTACCTTAATAGTTTGTGCATAGAAGTCCTTTTCAGACAGCCCAAGAATTGTTTCTCCATCTTTCCCCAATATCGTGAGTTCCAACGACCCTGTCTCATCTTGGACAAGATAAAATAATCTAAATCTGCAAGAATATGTCACGCGTACAATGTAGGCACTATACGAACTGCATGAAAAGCCTGAATGTAAGTTGTGGTGTATTCGTACCTAGGCTTGGCATTCTAATTGGCTTGACATGTATTACAATTGAACAAATCATTATAATCAACATTAATTCCATGTCGACATTCTTCGCAACACATATAAACAAAGCTTTGCTTTTCATTGTCAAGGCTTGCCTTTACTTTAACATTGACATGCCAAGCTGTAGGAGTGGAAATAAAATGAACACAATTGATCATCTTTGGGGCAATTTCAGTGGGATAAAAAAAATAAATCAAGAGATTCAAATAAGTAAAGCAACCTTATCTGATTGAAGAACTTCGAAACAGGTATTTATTGGTGTGTTCGGAGCCCCTGCGTATGGCCAATCTTCTCCTCTAAAAAAACCGCCCATTTGAACCATGTCGTCTATGAGTAGTTTTGTTCCACGCGCCTGAATAACCAAACAAATGATAATGTAAATGAAGCATATTGTAAGCATCTATGCAATGAAAATGCATGGTGGAAAGCCTGACCATGCTCGCATTTCTATGAATGTCTCGTTGCTCATATTGCTCAACACAATTGACGAAGATGTGGAGCTAAGAGATAAACCTATAAACAACATAATAGAATGAGAAATATGTATGTAATATCAATCATAATTTTGTACAATTGAGGTATTAGAGACCAACCATAGTAGCCCTTCACAGTGAAATTTAGAAGAGCAAAAACCGGACGCCTATGATATGCATCTAAGATAGCATATGTCGCATCAGACACAATATTACTCCAAAAAGTGACGACAAAGGGCTGTAGACTGGTAGTTAAATGGGAAAAAATTAGTATGGAGTAATTTGGTAAATTACTCGTCGAGGGATATGAAAAAAAGTGGCTCACTATTTGTCAACAACAGCCGCATATTCATGAAGAACCTCTTGCTTGCCATGTACGGAAATCTTCCTGGGGTTTTTTCTCTCAATGATCACACATATAGTGCCTAATATAAACGATAACGCAAAACAAGGTAAGATAATTATTTCAATAAAATAGTACAATGATGGGTACAAATTGATGACAAGATATTAGCCACTCACATATGGGCCTTTTGGAGTTACGAAATCCGACAAACTTGTCATATTCCAAAAAGTTCGGTCGAAAGGAAGTGGAGTGAATGACGTCATCATAGACACGCATGACAGATGTATGTGAATTAATAGTCCATTGGTATGGACTACTAATCAGATCATTTTATACATCTCGTTTTACCTTAGAAACCTTAGCATTTGAGATCTTATAGGTCTTTGATTCCTCCAAGCTTGTCCCTATATAATACTCTATGTCATTCTTATAAATGATTGCTTCAATGATGTCCCCCTGATTTGAAAATAAAAGAAGCAATTATTAGATTTTTTTTTTTTGCATGAAAAACAAAAAAAACATTCATTTGGAGTTTTTTACGTTCTAACCGTTTTCGTCTCCGAGGATAATCTTTTGGGTACTGAATCGGAGAATAAATCGCTGTCTTTTCAGTGAGTTTGCTGACCACAAGGGACTTTGGCGGACCATTTCTTGGTTTCATCAGTGATTGCATGAAGGGGCATCAGTTTTTCTTCCATTTTGGGCTGATATTCTTTTGTTTGAAGTGAGGGAAATAGAAAAGCCAAAAATCAATTGTAACCAAATGACATGTTTGGACGCACAGTATCAAAAAGTTATTGCCGTCAGATTTCGTGCTACATATAATAAATCCAAAGGAAGCACAAAATCATGAATTTGAAATAAGCACACCATGCAAAGCATCGATGGAACACCAAAACACATAAGGAACAAGGAACAAGTGTAAAGTGTTGATGCAAGACAATTGTTTTTTTTTCACTTGGCAGCATTCAGGATGTCCATATAAACAACATTTTTTGTTTGGTTATGAACAGAATATATCGGGGTTGGTGGTTTGATTAACACTTTTACGGCGTCAGCCTTTCTAACCCTAGAAAGTGTAACATATAGCTGGCCATGGAGAGAAAACAGGTTGAGGCAAATATATTCCGACTCTATCAAGGGTTTGGCCCTGTGCTTTATTAATACTCATTGCAAAACAAAAGACGTATGGGAAATTGATGTGATAGGACACTTTATATTATCTGAAGGTTTCTAGTGGTAGTCTTGGGATGAAAACATATTTTCTCGATGTATTCACCAGATGCAATGACTGCACCAATAACTTTTTTCCCCCAAATCACGACAAATCAAATCGTGTGCCATTGCACAACCCTTCAGATGGATTGATATTTCGCAGAAGCATGATAGGGCTGTTTTTTTTTTAGACGAAGAGTATGGGGAGGTAAGCCTGTCGCCGAAACACCATTCAGGAAATCTTGGTATTGACTTTGTTGATGCACGTTTTTTGTTATATCATTGCTTACATATTCAACAAGCTCTCCTGGAAACCTATCAATAAGAGCATTGTTTATGCTGTCCATACAATCATTTTTCGGGGTCAAAATTGCTCTATTGATGATGGAAAAAGGATCCGTGTAATAGCCATCGAATGAAGGAAATATTTCTCCAATGAGATGATCAAGAGGGTCTTCACAATCAACGTAAGGCACACACATATTCTTTGGTAACGTGATGTAACCGGAAACAGTTGGCTCTATCCCATCGCCTATACGTAATAAAAGTTCAACGAAAAGAGGATCCTCCCTTGCGCGCATGTTTTCAGTGAGATGGAATTTTTGAATGGAAGGCCATAATCGTGAATTAACCAGACAAGAATCTATTGCATCCTCTTGAGAACCCCCAACAACAATCGGGATGGTCTGTCGAAAATCACCACCAAGAACAACAGTTTTGCCCCCGAATAATATGGGTTTCTCTGTTAAGTCGCGCAAGAACAAATCTAGTGCTTCAACACATCTTCGATTGGCCATAGAAGCCTCATCCCAAATAATTAATTTGGCAGATAAAATAAGTTGTGCATGGACACTCTGTTTTTTTATAGCACATGACATTGCTTGATCAATCACAGCTGGAAGTTTAAATCTTGAATGGGCGGTTCGCCCACCAGGAAGTAGCGATGCTGCGACGCCAGATGAGGCAACTGCTAGGGCGAGGCCGCGAGTTGATCGGACGACTGCAAGCAACGGTCTATAAAGGAAAGTCTTGCCAGTTCCCCCAGGACCATCAATAAAGAAAGCACCGCCATTTGGATCGTCAACACATGCTAAAATTCGATCAAATGATACTCTCTGTTTAGAGTTCAATACAGACACAGAACCAAGGTCTTGTTCAGAAACGCAAATGTTAAGCTCATTTTCAAAATCTTTGCTATGCAGCTCGTCCTCACTAACCCAGGTCTTAAATGGGATGAGGTTAAAGTCGTCGACCATTTTTTCCCATCGATTGCAGGAACACATCAATTGAACGGAGAGCATGAGCAAATGCAACATTATGTGGATGGGCAGGCTCACGTAGGAAATCCTCGGAAAGATGAACCTTGAACTCGTCCCACAGGGAGGCAGGGTCAGAAGGCAAGTTGAAAACAAGTAGCGTGGCAAACAAGCGGCGTAGAGTATATGGGACTTGATAAGTTGACGCCTCTTCCATGGCTGAGCGAATATCATTGTCAGTATCCAAAAGACCACATTGTAAAGCAGCTTCCCGGAAGCTATTGAGTAATTGACCATTATGGGTTCTCAAATACGCAAAGGAAGTAGGTGCGCTCAAATGATTCAACAATAATCTCAGATAGTATCTTTCAATTTCAACAGGGCTAACAGTGACGAGACGGCCAAGGGCAGTTCCACATTTGCGCGGTGTCCATTTCTTCTGTGTTGTGTTCCACACAAAGTGTTTAGGAAAGTCACGATAAAGTAGATTCAAGGCCCGAACATGCTCATGGCTATCATTCATTGAGAAGAATTCTGTTAGTTGAGTTCGTGAATTATTAGGATTGGATAGGACGTCTTCTAAAGAACGTGATGCATGAAAAAATATGTAATGAGAATTTGGTAGATGAACATGGAGTTGCACAACCGTAGGACTCATTTCGTAAAGTGTATAACCATAAATACGCCACATTGCTTCAGGAGCACAGAGCCAGCGTGCTGATTGGAAGTCGCGTATTTCGTCTATGTGTTCAATAGCGGGAGTGTCAATGACATTGTATGCAACTTTGTCGTTTCCTTTGCAAACATATTGTAAAGGTATTTCACGAGTTTCACGTCGGCACATATCTCGACATTAATGTGACAGTCAAATTTTGCCAATAGATAAGGGTTGTACGGAATAACCCAACGATTATCTAGTGCTTTTTTACGTGCAATCACCTTTCTACCATCCTCTCTGCGTTTATAGGCTGGATAAGAATCGGTGCGGTGTGCAGTGATGTCGATAAATTCTTTTGGATAATGATTTTTACAAGTACCCCGTCCTCATGCAAATGTTGGTTGGGTTCAAATCTCCACAAGGGGCCATGCATCATGTGCTTCGCAACACATGCATGTAGATGGAGATCCAATCAGGATCGGGTATTTCCGCTGACACGAAGAGATCATATGCCTCAACGGAAGTTACTTTATATTTTTTTTTCAAAATCACGAGCCAATGCACATGTGGAAGCCCTCGCTTTTGGAACTCGACCACATATAGGTATGCACCAACTTCACCAAAAATTTCTTTATTTAGAATTTCATCTTTTAATTCCTCATTTTTCGCACGGAATACTCTTGCAAGCAAATCTGCTCGATTATGTGCTTGCTCTCCCGGCAGTAGTTCTCCTTGGATCTCCAGCCAATTTGGATTACATGTCATGGTGATAAAAAAATCTGGCCGGCCGAAGGTGGTGACCAAGGCAAGAGCATTCATGTACCGACGTCGAAGATCCCGAGGGCCACCCAAGAATGAAGCTGGTAGAACTATACGTTGGCCTATTGATTTGCCATAGGCTACACCATCACATACCATGCTATCAGCAACACCCTGATATGACTCCATTCGAATATTGTTTTGAACCTGTGCGTTACGCAAGTAATCCAATCGCTGAGTTTCAATCTTTACATACATGTCTATCTGATATTGTTGGATAAGGCGGCCAGCACAAAGTATGTTAGAAATATTGTCGCGTCGTAGTTGGAATCTGTAACAATAGAATTCTCGTGCTGCAACATTTCTCTTGTTATCCCGATTGCGTTCCAGATCTGAAGTGGGAAAATAGTGTATAGTTAAATACAACAAATCAGATAACAAATTATGATTTATCATAGGTTAAAAATGAAAGAAATATGTATTTAAGAGAATGGATAAGGATATTACTTGCATGTTCAACATCCAAAAGCGCTTCACACCAGAGTCATGTTGATCAGGTAAAAGAACAGAATCTTCATCGTCGAGTATTAAGGATGTAGCCTCAGTAGCATGGTCATCAGAGTTATGTTTCCGTATTCCTGCGTGCCAGCCAGGCTCTCCATAGGGGAATAATAAAGGATATTGCAACGGATCATAGCACCCATAATAATAATGGACAAATTGTGTGGTGCCAGCTTTTGTGTACACCCGGACGTCGTGTGGCTGATCCGAAGGTGTATCACACAGTTCGTTCCATATAGCTGCGACATGATCAATAACCGGCAGGCTGTAAACTCGTTGGTCTAAAGAAGGATCAGCACGCAAAACAATTTTGTACGAGTCCAGGTCTGGTAAATCATGTAAGTTTCTAAAAAAGTTTGCGTATGGATTGAGCTCCATTATCGCTATGATAAATGATACAATTTTGTCGTCTAGATCACCTGACTGTGCT
Organism: Haberlea rhodopensis; assembly: GCA_907163345.1. NCBI lineage: Eukaryota > Viridiplantae > Streptophyta > Magnoliopsida > Lamiales > Gesneriaceae > Haberlea > Haberlea rhodopensis. The sequence continues at coordinate 9,305 of CAJQUN010001304.1, forward strand.
AACCTATTGGCAATCTCATTTTCTGTTCCGTAGAAATATAGCTGGAGCTGTCGGCCGAACCCCTCTTTGGGAACAAGGTCACGAATGAAGTGATAGATACCGCCCTGGACCTTGAATGTGTAAATCCCCTTAGATGCCGTGCACAGTTCGTGGTCATAATAGATCCCTAGCGAAGTAAATGCAAACGAATTGTTATATGTCCGGCATCGTTGCCGGAAGTGATCAGCGAAATGGGAGGTATCATCAACATAAAGATGCCACAGTTGTTGTGGCATTTTGGTTCGTTCTAAATCAATTTTCCCACTCGAACAACAAAAGCCTGGAGGTTCTCTGGCCATCCGACGCGCACCACAATAATCACAATCTGCAGCTGGAGGTAGCCCCCATGAATCTTTGGGTATAGAACTGATCCGGTCAATATATTTTAGGGGGATTGTTCGCTTCTTGCGTGATGGTCCAGCAGCGTAATCTAGCAAACGAAAGAAATAAACATTGATTGAAGTAATACATACATCTCGGGATTAACATTTAACGTGACAAAAAATAAGTAAGTTGAAGGAAGCAGGGGAAAAAGATTTCCAATTAAAGGAGTTAGTACAACTTTAGGGGGTTCGAAACAATTTTACCTAAGACTGAGTTGAATGTATCGTTTCCAATAGAATTTTGAGAAACGTAGAGGTATGTATGAAAATTGCATTTTAAAAAATTTATGAGACGAATTGTACGACCACACAATAGTGTGAAAGATTACCAAATTGCAAAGGCAGAATGCAAGGAACAAGCTCATATTCTTAGTATCATAACAACGTAGAGTAGATATATGTACCTACCTATTAGGTGTGTCCGACGAGAACGGCATATGGGGACATTTAGTGTAGGCAGACTTGACCCCGAATCATTATAAGCAGCTGAAAACATTGCATAGGGGAAAACGTTAATAAAGTAATTATATCGTAAAGCAAACAGATGTGAGGGTGAGCATAAGAAGGAGAATCCATTTAGTCGAAGCACACTACCTTTACGTTTGGCCAGACGATCACGCGTAGAAGCCATATGAACAACAAAGATGATGAAAAGTGGGCCAAATGAAAACCGACGAACAAGGGAGTGAAGCTGCAAGTAAATAGAATATGTCATTGAAGGCATTCGTACAGTTTGAGGAAACTACAAATGAGTAACATGTGTACGGCTCGGGCCTCAGCACACCAAGAAAGTATCTGTACAGTTTGAGGAACATGAGAAGCAAGACCCAATAGTGGACAACACCGTTGTTATTAAATGGAGGCTAAAAACTATCGCATGATCGGTAAAGAATTCGTGCATAGCTAAGGGATCTGATTCGATAACGGAATCGTCGGAGTAGAGAGTGTTATATACCCGATTATTTAGCATTGCAGTGCTTTGCAGCCGACTCTAGGTATTCTAGGCATACAAATGTGGGTGAAAGTTGTCCAAACCGAGCATCCTTAACATTAAACCTTAATTATGAAGGTGGTGATACCTATCAAGCATGTTTGTATAGGATGATCTGTGCACATTACATATGAGAGGAATAAAACTAAAGCACATGTAGTAATATATAACGTATACATTTATTAGAAACCGAAATATAAATGGAGCAATTGAAACACATGAACAACATAGCAGAAGCATCACGACTGTATATTCCAATAAAAACAAATAGATGAAAAGGATATGAACCTAGCACAGGAAAGAAGGATAATTTTTTTAAAAGCACAATCTAAGTATAACAACTTAATTAAGGCAAAGGATTATTTAAAAAAGGGAAAATCTAATACTCGAAACTTACATTCTTTTAATAAAGAAAATGTTGTTACTAAATAGCATAATGAAATGCACGGAATCCGAGCCGCGAAGCTAAGATCCCATAATGTTTTTTAATAGCACAATAGAATAAGTAAAAAATAGTATAGTTAAATTTCATCTATATTTTCTTCATCAACACTTGCTAGATAGCTTATATCGCAATCACAGTTTGACATCTCCAAATTATCACTAGGCACCAGAGCTGGTTTTTTTTTGTATACTATTTTTTTTGACAGCATGATCTATAAGAAGAAATACATCTTGGGAAAATGGTAAACTTTTTTAAACCGAAAAAAGAGCCATATATTCTTTTTTTCACATGGGGTTGTTAATTTTAATGTTAGAAAAAATAAACTTAGAAATTAGAGTCTAAGGCACGTTTTCTTTTGTATTCCGTTTGATGGAATAAAAAAGCTATGCACATAAAATAATAATATTAAATTATTTAGATCCTTTGATCCTATATTTTAATATAATAAGCATCAGGGCGATTTTTTTTTTTGACAAGCTTGATGGTGAGCAGCAACACAAAGGATAATCATTGTCAGAGAAAACTTGGAGGCTGTTTTGAATTTTTCTCACTTCAAAAACAGGCAAACATGTATATTTTAAAGGGTGGCTGCCTAAAAGATAAGAGGCTTTTCGCGAAAGGCATATGCTATCAAAAGGTGCATATCAAATATTGAACACAGAAAAGCGTAAAAACATAAAAGACTGTTGATTTGTAAAACACATAACATACCACCAAGACTGAAAGCGGACAAGGACAAACCTAAGTGCCAAGAGACGCTTGCTAGTGAAAAACTCGCCAACCATAGCTAGGAACATCACAAAGCAGGGTGATGATACACATGTATAATTTGCAAGTAATAGCTATAATGATCTAAAAACAGGTTATTGCTTTTCTTAAATACATGAAAGCTGTTAGAGCAACACCATAAAGTGCAATGTGAGGCTGCACACACACAAAAATACCCATAGAAACTGCCCAAAGAAACTGTTCTAAATATTTAGTGACTTTTTTTTCATCTCCAAACACTTAAAGTGGTAAAATGGAAAGGAAAACAGGACATTCAACGCTGATGCATTCATATTTATCATTTCCAAGGTTAGATATGTGCCCACTAAAGTGGCATGATACAAGAGATCACCAAAATGAACATCTGAATTTTCACTATCAAATATCATACAATTCTAACAAGCTATCATACTACACATAAAACATGATATCCACATATTTTCTAGGTTGTATTTTAAGAAGAATCCCCAACATCTAGTTACAAATATCATACAATTTTACTTCACAAGCTATCATACTACACATCAAACATGATATCCACATATTTTATAGGTTGTATATTAAGAAGAATCCCCAACATCTAGCTACATTTTTTTCTAGGGTCATCTCATAATTAGAGAATTGTGCGACAAATTGATAAAATTTTATCAGCACATTATTGTTCCACATTTGTACTTTTTTTTAGTTTGATGAAACAATTGATCCATGAGAACAAAGAATAATACTGTAAGATATACAAGTTTAAATAATTTAATTTTCCTTGTTTTTTACCTTACACATATATCCAGCATCCTTATCTATACACATCTTTTCCACTCTATTTATTAATATTAACTAATCATTCGAACCAAGCAATTCCATTGGCCAAGAACCTAAAACTAATTATAACTTATTTTAGTTTGTGGACAACAATGTGTCCACATGGTCAAAAGGATAGTGTTAAGCATCGGGAAATTGTGCCTCTCAATACCCACCTCAAAACACTTAATTCTTAGCCACCTCAAAACTCTTGCATCTCCATCTGTCTTGGCCAAACTTAATCTATCACTACAACTCCTCAAAGGCTCCTGCAAATTAGGATACAAGGAAAAATCACGAAAGGAGTGTACTCATTAGTGTTCGTGTTAATTTGGTCGGCAGTCAGTCGGGTGAAAAATAGTAAAAGGGAATTCTTATCACGCATATAAAGGCTTCGAGAATCACTCACCAAATCACAACTTTATTGATAGTATAATTTCTCCAAATAAATGGCTTCTGGGAAATTTAATTGGAAAGCAACAACAATGAGAGAAGCTATGTGGAAAAGAAAACATTATATACCAATAAGCGAACTCTATGTTTTTTTGGTATATTGAAGAAATCAAAAAACACAAAAACAAATTGTTGAAACCCAAAAACAAAAAAACAAGCTCACCTAGAACTCAAGGAGCACCAGAGTAGATCGAAGAAAAAGGGAATGAAAGGAGCTTGTCAAAATATATATGAAAACCAAAACCAAAAGACAAACAATATAAAGCACACAAGCGGAACACAGGCTTAAAAAATCACTCACCAATCCAACTTCTTCCTACATATCAGGGGAAAAAAAACACGACATCAGACCATCATTGCTCCCACAGCACCCCCTCTCCACCATGCCTCTGCCATACAGCAAAGGAAGACAGGACGCACAATTCGTACTGCAACAGCTCTCATTGGAAGCAAGAAACATGCCTCTGCCATACAGCAAAGGAAGACAGGACGCACAATCCGTACTGCAACAGCTCTCATTGGAAGCAAGAAATGAAAGGAGTCGGTGAATTGTAATTAATGAGGAGTGCAGGTTTCTTGAGAGAAGTCAAACACTCCAAAACCAAATTAATGACTTGGGCCCGGTGCAACAAATCATATAATTAAAAACCCCTAAACACTAAGAAGAAATGAAGCCCTAAAAAGTATGGAAAAATTATAGAGAAACAATAGCAAGGCCCAAGCTTGTTCAAGCGAGAAGCCCAAAAAAAAGCCCAACAGGAACTCCAGAAAAGACACTGTGCTACTATTTGTTACAATAGTAAAAAATGCCCTCTTATTATATATGGTAATTCTCCAAATAAATGGCTTCTGGGAAATTCAATTGGAAAGCAACAACAATGAGAGAAGCTATGTGGAAAAGAAAACATTATATACCAATAAGCGAACTCTATGTTTTTTTGGTATATTGAAGAAATCAAAAAACACAAAAACAAATTGTTGAAACCCAAAAACAAAAAAACAAGCTCACCTAGAACTCAAGGAGCACCAGAGTAGATCGAAGAAAAAGGGAATGAAAGGAGCTTGTCAAAATATATATGAAAACCAAAACCAAAAGACAAACAATATAAAGCACACAAGCGGAACACAGGCTTAAAAAATCACTCACCAATCCAACTTCTTCCTACATATCAGGGGAAAAAAAACACGACATCAGACCATCATTGCTCCCACAGCACCCCCTCTCCACCATGCCTCTGCCATACAGCAAAGGAAGACAGGACGCACAATTCGTACTGCAACAGCTCTCATTGGAAGCAAGAAACATGCCTCTGCCATACAGCAAAGGAAGACAGGACGCACAATCCGTACTGCAACAGCTCTCATTGGAAGCAAGAAATGAAAGGAGTCGGTGAATTGTAATTAATGAGGAGTGCAGGTTTCTTGAGAGAAGTCAAACACTCCAAAACCAAATTAATGACTTGGGCCCGATGCAACAAATCATATAATTAAAAACCCCTAAACACTAAGAAGAAATGAAGCCCTAAAAAGTATGGAAAATTATAGAGAAACAATAGCAAGGCCCAAGCTTGTTCAAGCGAGAAGCCCAAAAAAACGCCCAACAGGAACTCCAGAAAAGACACTGTGCTACTGTTTGTTACAATAGTAAAAAATGCCCTCTTATTATATATGGTAATAATTAGGAACGAAGATATCCCAGACTAAACCAATTCGAGAAAAGGCGATGTGCATTTCCTCATATTTCCAATCATCGGGGAAATTCGTGAAATAGAAGTTGTAGTCTCTTCCAACTTTTTGAGATAGCCAAGACCAAATCTCTTGTCATGATGTTGGGGTGTTGTACAAAATTTATCTCAAAGTGTATATCAGAAATCAAAATAACAATGGCTTTAAAATAAGTTTTATGTCGATGCGAGATTTGTAATCTCCGTCCTTAAGTCAATATTGCCCCGTTATGGTGCTAACGGTTTGCTATGGCAATTTGTATCCCAAGATACAACGACTATGACTTGTGATAGGAGCACTCCAAATTACAAGTCCTCAAACCACAAAGGTTCAAAGCACTCAATTTGGTGAACAACAAATGCTCTCAAATTTCACTAAAATATATGATGTTGAATTCAAAAATCTGTATGTGAAACAAGTGGGGATATGTGATATATATAGTGAACCAAAAATCAAGTCCAAATGACACCATTTGGAGGTAATATTTGGCCAAAAATCGCATCCCAAACATGAATGGACATACTATTTCACAATACAGATACAGTGCTCGATCGATCGAGCAAAGTTCTCGATCGATCGAGCTACTGTTCACAAGACCCAAAAAATTTTCTAGTCCGCTCGATTGATCGAGCTGTTAATTTAAATTCACATCACGTTTTCCAACAATCCCCAACATGAATTAAATTAATGCATGTATGCAAATTGAGTGCTTTGACGAACTATTATGGCATCTGGAGAGATAGATTGCGGCTTTGAATCTTCTGTAGTAGTATTCAATCGGATTTACTTGACTTAATAGTGAACTATTTAGTCGTTGTTGTAAACCAAGACAATTGAACCCACACCATAACAATTCTAACATCCGTATTGGTTTCTTACGGTTGTGTCCGTTTCGTCCATGGACCACGCTTGGTTTCATAAGTGCTTTCCATTCTTTGAAGCGGTCACACTTCGCACTTAAGTAGGTGATCTCCTAGAAGAGTATCCCGCTATACTTCAACATATTCTAATATGTCTTAGGAATCATTAAAGGCTTTTGCCTATCCTCGTACCCCTTTTGCAGGCTACACCCCTTATCATAGGAATGGGTCGGAGATTAATTCTCCAAGGTGTTTATACAATCTTGTAGTTTGGTTGTCCCTTTTGAACCTAGATCTTGGGATCTCCAATCACATAGGTTGGGTATCCACCACAAGATTTTGCCTATAGGGTTTTAATCACATTCCCCTCGATAAACTATATAATTGATCTCTAGGCAAGCCTTTCGTGAGTGGATCCGCAATATTTTCCTTTGACTTCAAGTAGTCAATGGACATAATGTCATTTGAGATCAACTGTTTAATAGTATTGTGTCTACAACGTATATGTCTAGACTTACCATTATACATGCTACTATGTGCCCTTCCTATAGCAGATTGACTATCGCAATGTATTTTAATTGCAGGCACAGGTTTTTTCCCAACAAGGAATTTCTTCCAAGAAACTTCTAAGCCATTCGGCTTCTTCTCCTACTTTATCCAAAGCTATGAATCCAGATTCCATAGTGGATCTAGCGATACAAGTTTGCTTGGTAGATTTCCACGACACTGTCGCCCCTCCAATGGTAAATACATAACCACTTGTCGACTTGGAGTCTTGAGTGTCCGATATCCAATTTGCATCACTGTATCCTTCCAATACAGCAGGATTTCTTGTATAGTACAATTTATAGTTCAGGGTGTATCTTAAATATTTAAGTACCCTCGGCAATGCCTTCCAATGGTCACTGTTTGGATTGCTCGTGAATCTACTTAGTTGCCAACCGCATATGCAATATCAGGACGTGTACAGTTCATGAGATACATGAGACTGCCAATTATCCTTAAGTATTCTAATTGCATGACAGGGTCTCCTTTGTGTTTAACCAAATGTAGATTCGGGTCATAGGGTGGTTTACAGACGACGTATCATTCGCTAAATATTTCTCTAGTATTTTCTCAACATAATGAGACTGAGACAATATTCGTCCTCAGATATCTTGGAAATTTTAATTCCAAGTATCACATCAGCTTCACCCATATATTTCATTTCAAAATGTTTTATTAACTTTTTCTTTGTAGAGTTGATGATTTCTAAGTTGATTCCCGCTATGAGCATATCATCAACGTACAAGCATACCATTACATATGCTTTAGGCGTGTTTTTCATATATACGCATTTGTCGCACTCATTAATTTTGAAACCATTTGACAACATAGTTTTGTCAAATTTTTTATGCCATTGTTTTGGCGCTTGCTTAAGCTCATACAATGACTTAACGAGTCTACACACATTTTTCTCTTTTCCGGGAACAACAAACCCCTCGGGTTGTTTCATATAAATTTCCTCTTCAAGTTCCCCATTGAGGAATGCTATTTTTACATCCATTTGATGTATCTCTAAATTGTTTAGAGTAGCGATAGCAATGTTCACTCTAATTGACGTAATTCTCGTGACTGGTGAATATGTATCAAAGTAATCAAGGCCTTCTTTTTGTCTATATCCATTTGCCACGAGTCTCGCCTTGTACTTATCAATTGAACCATCGGACTTATATTTTCTTTTAAGAATCCATTTGCTTTCTAATGGTTTACTTCCAGTTGGAAGGTCTACCAATTCCCACGTGCGGTTTTGCATTATGGATTCTATCTCGCCATTAATAGCCTGTTTCCACATAGGAGCATCAGGGCTAGATAAGGCATCACTAACCGATCTTGGTTCATTGTCCAACATATATGTCATGAAGTCATGACCATAAGTCTTAGCCACTTTGGTTCTCTTGCTACGTCGTGGCTTTACTTCCTCAATAGAGTCACGGTTAGCGTCTTCAAACACCCTTTTCTTAGGGCTCATTTCCTTGTTAGTTTTGTAAGGAAATGCTTATTCAAAAAATACCACATTTCTTGATTACATGATTGTACATTCATGCACATCACTTATTTCAGATTTATGTACTAAAAATCGATATGCACTACTAGTGTTAGCATAACAATAAATAAACAATCTATTGTTTTAGGCCCGATTTTTAATTGCTTTGGTTTTGGTACTTCTACCTTAGCCAAGCACCCCCACACTTTCAAGTATTTGTAGGAAGGCTTGTGACATTTCCATAACTCACAAGGAGTTTCATCCTTACTTTTGTGTGGTATTTTGTTTATAATGTAGTTGGTCGACATGATTGCTTCCCCCACAACTGCGGGTAGTAACGAAGTGCACTGGCGTTCAAACTTTTGTGTTTCAAATTCTAAGCGTTATAGACTTACAAATCCAAATTCAAGTTTTTATTTCTTGAAAATTTCGGATTTAAGTGTACTTGCTTACAAAAGTTGATACTTGGATAATATTCTCAAACTCAGTTCACAATTTGCAATTTAAGCGCACTAACTTAGAAAACTTGAATTCAAGATTTTAAATCTTGCAAATTCATGTTATAAGCGTACTAGCTTAGAAATTCAAAATGAACCAATTTGAGATATTACAAGGCCTAATCAAAATTTGTGGCTTCGATTTATCACTTGTGTTTTAAGCGTACAAAGCTTATAAACTCGAATTCAAGATTTTATAGTCTTGCAGATTCAAACTTAAATTCTTAGACAACACAAGTATAATCTACTCACAATTTCTCATAGCAAAACTCATAAATTTTATTCCAATCTCATTCTTGAAGTGTTTAAACGCCTCACTGGCCTTGTTTTTGCTTCATAGCAATAAAGTCACAACAATATCATGTGCAAATATTGATAAAGTAACAATTTACTTTTCTCACATCTCCAGTTTGCACAATCTTTTCATCACAAACATCATTGTGAGTAAACTCTAGAGACGTTACGATTCTTCTAACAAAAGAATGACGATATTGTTAACTTAGTGCTCATATAAGCAATAAATTTAACATTACATTTTGTGTTGTGAACTATGGTTTAAATGATCCTAACAATCATGCCATAAACCATAAGATTCTCTACAATAAGTAATACATAAATTTTATTACTTTCGAAAAATATCGTCATTACATTTATTTAGAATCACTCCATTCTTGGAGTTTACAGCTTTCAAAGATACACAATCTAATTTAAGCTGTAAGCGCTAGATCATCCAAATCAATTGAGATATGATCTTCTTCGGTCACATTGACTTGATATTTTTTTCTTTCCCACGGGTGTCTTTGTTAAGACAATCCTTTGCCATGTGATTAGGCTTTCCACAGTTATAGCATTTTCCTTTCAAATTTTTCGCATTGCCACTGTTGGAGGCCGTACCGTCAAACTTACGCTTTTATCCGGTTCTTTGTTCAACTATGTTAGCCCGTGGTTCCATTTGAAACCTACCCGCCTTCCTCTCGGAAACTTTGTTGTCCTCCTCGATTCGTAATCGAACCACAAGGTCTTCAAGACTCATCTCCTTTCGTTTGTGTTTCAGATAGTTCTTAAAGTCCTTCCACGTAGGAGGCAATTTCTCAATCATAGCGGCGACTTGGAATGAATCACTTAGACTTATTCCCTCAGCATGAATGTCATGCAAGATCACTTGTAGATCTTGCACTTGAGCCATCACAGGCTTGGTATCAACTATCTTGAAATCCATGAACTGTCCAACTATGAATTTCTTCATGCCGGCATAAAAAAAGCGATATCTCCTATCTATTAATTAATCCTATTTGCATTTTAGTGGGTTGGTCTGGTATGACTCAAGAAGCACCGACTAAGGGAACTTGTCCACGAATGTTGCATTCACCGGGACACTTGAGAGACTCGGATTTGTACTTCTTTTCCAGCGATGCCCAAAGTTTCTTTGCTATTTTCACAAGACAATAAACATTATATAATTTATTGTCTAACCCATTTAGGATGTAGTTCTTGCACAGGAAGTCGCTTTGATTCCAGGCATCCAGTGCCGCCCTCTCTTGGGTGTTAGTCTCTCCTTCTTCAACCGTAGGAGGCTCCTCGGTTAAGAACCTTGTCAAACTCAGTGTGATCAAGTAAAATAGCATCTTTTGTTTCCACCGCTTGAAGTCGTTCCCATTGAATTTTTCAGGCCTTTCACCATGGTGAACAGGAGCCGTTGTTGCACTCGAAGAAACCATTGAATTGCTAAATATTGTCTTAAGTTTGTTGTACAAAAATTCTCTCAAAGTGTATCTCAGGAATCAAAATAACAATGGATTTAAAATAAGTTTTATGTCTAGGCGAGATTTGTAATCTCCGTCCTTAAGACAATATTGCCCCGCTATGGTGCTAACTGTTTGCTATGGTAATTTGTCTCCCAAGATACAACGACTATGACTTGTGATGGGAGCACTCCAAATCACAAGTCATCAAACCACAAAGGTTCAAAGCACTCAATTTGATAAACAACAAATGCTCTCAAATTTCACTAAAATATATGTTGTTGATTTCGAAAATCTGTGTTTGAAACAAGTGAGGATATGTGATATATATAGTGAACCAAAAAACAAGCCCAAATGACACCATTTGGGGGCAATATTTGGCCAAAAATCACACCCCAAACATGAATGAACATATCATTTCACAAAACAGATACAGTGCTCGATCGATCGAGCAAAGTTCTCGATCGATCGAGCTACTATTCACAAGACCCGATTCTGGTCCGCTCGATCAATCGAGAAAATTTGCTCAATCGATGGAGCTGTTAATTTAAATTCACATCACGTTTTCCAACAGGGGTAACTTATCTTCCCAGGGTTACTAGTGGGTCTAGTGGAGGGTTGGGAGTGATTGTCAAATGAAGGTATGGAAAATGGAGGTTGACATCGCTGGGAGAAAACTGGAGGCTGTATAGGTTGAAGGAAGGGGTCCCAGCGAACGGTATTTTATTTCTTGTCATTAAATTATCCCCAGAATGTGCATCGGACATGTAAATTATCTCAACTAAATTAAAAATTAATATTGGACATGAACGGCTAAATTTGTATTAATTATTATTTCAATTTTTTTAAGAATAATATAAAATTTCTAGAAATCATTTGGGCCCTAGAAGTTTCTTTCATTTGGGCTCATTAGTAGACCTTTTATTTGTACCTAATGACTTGTTATTATTATTAAGGGAAAATTGTGGGTCGGTATCCTTTCATGAAACTTAATTCATCCTAGTCTTGTTAAAAAACCTTAGTTCATTTAGGTCCATTCTTGGTTGAAATGACTATAAAACCCATGTGTGGTCCATGTGGTCCAAGTGGTCCACATGGTCCAACCAACTCTTAATAAAATTGTCTTTTTAACCCTAAGAAAATGTTTAAAGAACAAATAAGCATCTATATACTATTTATCATCTTCTTTATCCTTTTATTCATTAAACAGTAGTATTTATGAACATGAGATCCTTCAGTTTCTGTCATCTCGGGTGAACCCAAGAGCATACTTTTGCAAAGGGCTCACAGTTCATATAACGTTCTTCTAATTATAATTCACAACCCGATTTGAAGATCATGTTAAAAATAAATAAAAGGCCCAACATGCTTCTGTATAAAATTTAACAAACTGAAATATACCATTTTGACCATAACGGCACCGGGTGAGGTGGGTCGCAACGCCACCAGTCGAAAACTTACTGCCTCCAGACTGTTTTACGAATGGCTCCTCACCATTCAACCTCAGCTCACGGGCGAGGCTAGTCTACCAGTTATCCGACTCCTTCAGAAATCGCACAGCACAGCCCTAATTTGTTTCCTACCTTAGGGCGTAAGGTATAATCAAGATATAAAAAAGATTTAATGAAATCTGGGAGATAGCTGGGCAACAACCTTATTTTTATTCTGGAATACTTATAATATCTATTACATTAAAACGTCTCCTTTTGGGAGGAGACATACTTGTTTAGCCTCTCATATAGATGAGGCTCGACTCAAGAACACATAAACTTAAATCAAACAGAACAATATTACAACACTTATGAAAAGAAAGAAAGAAAAGAAATATTACCAAGCTAAGAAAGCTGAAGATTACAAAGCTTGGAGACTACAATATTTATTTTTCAGAAAACTATGGAGAATTTTCGATGTCCTTAGCTTCCTAAATGAGTGCCCTTATATAGGCATGAATCCAGACTTCAAATGCGGATTCCAAATCTTGATAAATGTTGAGTGCGCCTGTGAGTGCGCCTTAACTTTCATGTGGTCTGGCGTCTTTGTCTGAATGTGCCAACTTTTCTCATGAGTGGTCCATTATTTTTTGTCTGAGTGCGTTGAACAATATCCGCACTAAATTTTAATGGTCCACCTCTTTTCCTTTGTCGGGGAATCTTTACATTAGTGGTTTTCGTGGTCCCCCGAGCTTTAGGAAAACAGGCTCTCTTCTCAGCAGGTCTTTTGTCTTTTCCTGCCTCTGATCTGTCGGGTTTGGAACGGAATCCTTTCCCGAACTCTGATTCTTTCTGTTCCGGGCATGCTTGGCAAATATGGTCTAACCATCGGCCAATGTGTGCCATGTTGCAGAATTTCCGGTAAGTCTAGTTTCCTGCCGGGATCTTGTTTTCCCAAACAATTCTTCTTTTTGTTTCAAAGAGTTCTTCGGCAAATCTCGTGGAAGTTCCTGTCATGGAATTCAGCAAGAAAGTTCCGTTGGCTGAATTCTGGAAGAACTTGAATGAGTATTTGACTTTGTCCATTTCTGTGAGACAAACCCAAAGACCCCATGCTCGTCTGGTTGAAACTTCATCCTCTGTGATAGTTCCAGGCAAAATTGGAATTCCTTCTGGTAACTCCATTTTTATATTTTTCAAGGCGTTTCCATCTGGTCTTCTAAGCTTGATAAAATGAAAAGCTTCCAAAATGTCGCATCTTGCCAAATGTGGATTATTGGCCCAAGTCTCGTAAACAACTTCTCTGATCCATTTCGCTAATTTTGATATTTCAGAGAAGGCTGGTGCCACAGTATAAATCGAAGCCAAAGCTCCGAAATTATACCATTCCTGAACATCGTTTGGATGGCTGCCTGGTTTCATCCAAACTCTTGGATATTTCCCTGAGATATCAACTATAGATTTGTCTAGGTTGATACCTCGCCTGGTAATTAGTTTCTCCCAAGTGCGTTGGTAATCCTGCATAGGTGAAGAAACTAAATCATCATTAGTTTGAACCTTAGACTTGCCAGTCATTGGCCTATGATTCAACTCTCCCTCTTTTACCCCAGAGGTACTGGGTTGACTTGAAGGTTCCATTGTGAAGACACCTGACCCTCAACATTCGCTTCAGCTTGAACATCCTCAAGGAATGCATCATCTGAAGCATTCGTGACAGACGTACTTGAATCCCTTGCCTCCGGGTTAGATGAGCCCCGTTCTCTAAACACTTCTTTTTGCCCCGTCGAAGGTGCTGCCTGAAGGATAGGCACTTTCAAGACTTCAAACAAACGTTCGTGGTCCCGAAAGCATGCTCGTATATGATCAGTAACAAGTTCTTGATCTGCTCGTTGAAGTCGTCCCGCGACCTCTGCTTTGAGACAAAGAGTCCCAAAATCTCGTTCCAGGATCTCCAGGTTTTCCCTGAGATTCCTAACTCGCTTGTGGGTATCGCTAGCAATGTGTCCCTCCATCTCGTGTTAAGAAATCTGCAAGAATATTTTTATCAGATTTCACAATGACAATATCATAATCATAATATTGACACTCAGCCTGCCATCGTAAAAGTCTAGCCTTTTCTGGTTTTGATTCAATTTTATTTTTCAGAAAAGACTTAACACTTGTATTATCTATTTTTAAGATAAATCTCTTTGCAAGTAAAAATAATGGCCATTTTTTAAAAGCCTTTCGAACTACAAAGAACTCATTCTCGTTGATGTGACATCTGATAACTTTCGTTGTTATCAAATAGTCCACTGCAATATCTGGATGGCACTTCTCCTTCTGGTGTAACTTTCATGAGGACAGCAACCCACCAATGATCACTGGCATCTGTGTATAATACCAATTCATCCTCGTCGTTTGGTATTGCAAGCCTTGGTAGTTGCCTGCAAACTTCCTTCAGCTGTTTGACAGCTTGTCTATGATCTTCATTCCACTCAAACTTAACATCTTTTTTGAGTAGTGGACTGACACCTTCATGTGGTTTGCTAGATTGTTGATAAATATCCCAGCAAAATTAACAACTCTTAAAAAACTCTGAAGTTGTTTTAAATCTTTGAGGTCATCCGGATATCCTTGTACGTTTTCAACAATATGATCCTGCAGGATGATTCCAGATTCGTCGATCTCGATTCCAAGGAACTCGATCTGTCTTGTAGCAATCATTGCTTTCTTTTCGGAAAACACTAATCCCTCCTTGTAACAAACGTCTGGAAAGATTTCCAGATGTTTAAGATATTCTTTCATGTTTTTTGGCGCTATGAGGATGTCGTCAATGTAAATGAACATGAAGCTGAAGTAATCCTTGAACAGATTATCCATCTTTCTTTGATATATCTGGGGAGCATTTGCCAATCCCATTGGCATAACATTCCAGATATAATGTCCTTGTGGTGTGGAGAATGCTGCAAACTTTCTGCTTGCTTCCTCCATTTTAATCTGTGTTTTTATCTGGGGAGCATTTGCCAATCCCATTGGCATAACATTCCAGATATAATGTCCTTGTGGTGTGGAGAATGCTGTAAACTTTCTGCTTGCTTCCTCCATTTTAATCTGGTAAAACACAGACTTGCTATCGAACTTAGAAAACACTTTGGCATTCTTGATACTATTTACCAAACGTTCTCTGCTTGGGATGAAATATCCATCGAGCTCCAAGCTTTCGTTGATCCCTTTATAGTTGATCACCAATCTCGGCTTTCATCGTTTAATTTCTCCATGATTCCGTACAAGAAATCATGGGCTACTGTATGGAGAAATCCCGCTGAGATTAACTTAAGGTCAAGATGCTCCTTAAGTATGATCTGCATATCCTTCCGATCGTCCTGGTTCATGAGATCGGCCTGTACCTCACAAACTCCTTTTCTTTTCCAGTTTTCACCTTCAAAGTAGCTCTGAGCTCATTTTTGTTCCACCGTGCCAGTGGATCCTCGTTGTAGTTCCTACGAATCTTCCTTTTTACATCCTCTAGACTGATTCGCTCTTCGAGGGTAGATTTAAGTTGTGGAACTTCTTCTCGTAAAGCATTTTTCAGTAGCAACAGGGTTTCTGGAGTTACTCTTTCATCATCCTGTTCTCTGAAAGACATGATATTAACCCAGTCAAAAGTTTGAGAATCATTTTCACTAGGACCTTGTTGTCGGAACTGAAGAATTGCTTCTCCAAATTTCCGCTGATCTTTCATCTTTGGGTGTCGAAGTTTTCCTTCATCACCATTTTGTGCCAAGGATCGCAAAAATGGGCATTTGTAAAAAGAAGACATTAAATGCCACTTTTTTATAATAATAAGGATATAAAAGATAATTAAATATTATATAGAGACCATTTTGTAAGCTAAACAAAAGCCTAGGGGATATAATGCAATCTCACTTAACCATTGAGGGGTAAAAAAGTCAAATAAAAAACCCAATTGATTTGAAAATTTGAAATTGGACCTATTTGAATAGAAGTTCTTCCAACTTGGATTTTCTTGCACTAAAGTTTTTTCTTAAAACTTAAGTGATTTAAGTTTCCCAAAAGAGCACTTCCTTGCAATTTCCCTTATTATTAACCTAATATTTTTGTCAAAATAGGTCTGCCGAATTCAAATGGGTTTGCCTACCCAACCCATGGCCCAAGTGCTACGGGCCCATTTCGACCCGCCTTTAGGGGGTTTAAAAACCCCAAACCGAGACGGGTTGCTGGTTAAACCAGCTAGACCCACAAAAAAATAAAATAAAAATTTATTAAGTAATAAATAATGTGTTAAATTAATTCCAAATTATATTGTAAATAGATTAATTATTTGTAACACATGCAAACCATATCCAATCTGCCAACCCAAATGGGCTGGCTTGTTTAGGCTCGCATCCAGACGATGTGGGAAATCATGGGCCAACCCGCCTAATTGATGGGTCAAGTTGGACCAACCCAGTTATCCAGCCTATTTTGGCGACTCTAGTATGCTAATGACTTAGTTTGATATATTATTTTAATTAAATCTTTTTTTAATTTCTGACCTCTTATTATTATTTTATATATAAATTAACATAATTTGTTGCATGCTGAAAAAATAAGAAGGTCGTAGATTAAAATTTTGATAGATAAAACCCAAATTAAATATTTAATTTGTTCTTATTAAACATATCTAGATATCTGACACAGTCATGCAGGACACTTTCCAATTTTGACGTATTTTTCAAGTTGGCTCCTTTCTAATTCAAGATAAGTTTTACTAGTTATTTGTGTTTATGTACATGATATTGATATGATAACGATAAGCGAAGAAATTGCCATATCTATTATAAATTAGGGAGAGATTAATAAATGAACATTAAGTGGAGTGATGCTGGTAAAGTATATGTTGTTTGATATTATCTAGATTTATCTTTTAGTATATGTTGTTTGATATTTTCTAGTTGTATTGTCTTTGAAACGATATTGTATAGTTATGGTGCTCACGGTTCAGCGACAATTCGTTTACCAAGATACAACGACTATAATATATGATAGAATCGCTTCAAATTACGAATCCACAAACCACAAAGGTTTAAAGCTCTTGAGTTTGAACAAAGAAAATGAAGATGGACAAAATACACCAAATTTTGCACTCTAATCTTGTGTTGATCTTGAAAATTTGTTTGACTCGTCCAATGATTGTTCTATATATAATAGACCAAGAAATGTCATTAAAATACATAATTTGAGGCATCGATTCATGAAAAAACGCATCAAAATACGAAGGGACACATCATTCTGCACAAACTATCTATAACGGAATAAGGCACGATCGATCGCGCCCACTTTTTCCAAAAATCTACCAAGTGTGCCTGTTTTTTCCATGTCGCGATCGATCGCGCCATAATATAGAGATCGATCGAGAGTTTCAGAATGTCTGACTTATAAATTCATTTTTTTTTGTCTTCGATGCTTAATTTTAATTCATAAACATCTTTATTTTCCAATAGTATATGTTTTTTTTAAAAAAAAAATATTAGTGAGGAAGTGATCCTCTTCTAAAGTTGGTCACCAAATACAATTATTGGAATATAATTATGTTATTATCTGTATTTTTAAGTTTCTTGGTACAAATTCAAGGTTTCAGTTTATTTGGAACTTAGGAATGTCCATTTCATGGTAGAAGTTATTAAAGAGAATCACATGGGGTAACTGAACTGAACAAAAGTAGAACTACCAAGATTGATTATACAGCTGTGTGCTGTATAATACAGCACCAACTTTCTATAATTGCATGATGCATGTTACAATTTTCTACCATTAAAGTGTTGTCTCATAAGGAAGAAAAGAAATTCAGTTTTACCAAATTATCTGATCGAACACTTTAAAAAATTGATTTAACTAATTTAAACAAAATTATAAAATCAATTTCTCATTTTAATTATTTTTTTAAAAAATGTTAGTTCGGTCATTAAACGAGTTTTTTTCGATTCGCTTAATCCAGTTTTCACAAAAGAAATGACAGGTTTAGTTTTACCAAAATTTCGGTTTGTTCGATTTGAGCAAATTTGGTTCAATCGACAATCAAGCCGACGAAATTATTATGCGTAAAATGTCGCCACTTCAATCTTTAAAAAATTATGAATATTAGTACATGAAGTTTATTATTTTGGGTTTACTGCATGCATTTCCATAAATAAACATACATACTAGAATGTATGAATCTTATGTATATTTCACATAATATAACAAATATGTATACTTTAAAGGGTAGTAATATAATTTTTTAATCAAACTAAGCCGTTGAGGTTGAAAATGCAACAATAAATTTTGTTATAATACAAAAAAAATTATTAAGGAGGAATATTTGCAATATCAATGAAATCAAAAAAAGAACTATCGCCAAAAAGGAAATAATAAAATATAAATTAACATTAATATATAATCATTCTCTAATCTTTCATATAATCATTCTCTAATCTTTCATTCACAACAAAAACCCAGGTCTCTAAAAATTAATCCATTTACAATTCTACAAAATAGACTAATTTTCCATCAAGCATAAAGCAAAATAAAGCAGGAAAAATCGGATTTCATGAGAGAATAATTCAATAGATGCCCAAAAGTTAACCTAAATCTCTGTTTACTTCACTTTTTCCCCTCACTCTGCTTCTAAGTTGCTTTACACTATTGCTATATTTAGAACTTGTTGGTTAGTGGTAGAAATAAAATTCGGGTTTTCTTTAAGAATTAGTATATAATTTTGGTTTCCCTTGATTTCCTGTTTTGGAGCTTGCCACGGAAGTCAGCAAGTAACCGAGGAGACGGAGAGGGGGTAACGGAAAGTGTTGGCGTATTGGAAGGAAAGCGTGCGGCCGTTCACGAGTGGGTTACCGTCGTTAACGAGGCAGTCATCGAAGCGCAGGCGCTTGAAGATGCGTGGATTGACGAGGCGTGCGGAGCTGAACCAGCCGCAACTGAGGTGAATGGCGGAGATGTCGCAGCCGGAGAGACAGACGTTCATTATCTCCACCGTGTATGTGGGAATGCCGTTGGGCAGCGGCTCGGTTGCCCCCTGGCTGATCACTATATCTGATTTTGAACACTTCTCGCTCCAAATTCTGTTGGGCTCCACTTTCTTTTCGTTTTCTTTATCTTCTTCTTTTCTTGTAGCTGTTGAAAAGCCCACAAAGATTAACAAAATTTAATGCAAACTACTCGAGCATAATTTTGAAATGTGGAACTTTTTCACTATTATTAATTAATATTGACTCGAAGTTAATGATATTGATAATAATTAATTATAGTTGTAAGCATTCAAAATTTATTTCTAAACTTGTCACAAATATGTAGTAATATAGGGGAATCCGGACTCTGGAATCCAGGTATTACCTTCATCCTATAATCAGTCTAAATTTGATTTGAAAACGTAAGGCAGACGTAAATTAAAAAATGGGTCACATAAATCAATGTGGAATAGATAAGAATAAGTTGACACCACCAATTTAGTATATCTTATACAAAATGCAATGAATACACGAGCAACTATTTATGCAAATTTTGGCCTTTGAATGGTCTTTTTTTAATGGTCTCTAATTGCATATATTCATCAGTTTTTTCACTACATTGGCTTGTTAGATAATGAAATTACACCAAAGAAGACCCTTTTCAAAAAACAACAAAATATGTATTATTTTCAATTTTTTAGTATTGCTAAATACATTGAGATGTCAGAAATAATTGTATTAATGGGCGTATTAAAATCCTTGGGTAACGAGCAAAGGTCTTCAGAAAGAGACATTTGAAAGAAAAGGGATTTTGCATGGAGAATAGAGGACTTCATTCAAATTGATGGTTTCCTCTTTCTAACAACTGTCCATGCTAACATAAACCATGTCCACATAAATTTAGCCTTTTTACCAAAAAGGTCCTGTGTGCTTTTATTCAACATACTATAAGACCCTGCTAACCTACGCATTAACTTTGCTAAAATACACCAATGCACACGTGCATGTGATTCTATAAGAATCAAGATAGCGACGTAATTAAATGCAGAAAACCAAATACTTAACCACTCTATTGGACAATTAGGATGCTATTATTACAGGGTTATTGAAATATTACATAGTAAGTGTGTACAATATAAAGGGCGCCTGTTAGAAAAATTCCCACGTAGAAGGTGCGCCACCTATAGGACGCAGAACCGTACGCGACAACTGAGAAGTAAAGTGGGATTAGGCCGTATATGCCGGTGGCGCACTGCACAAGCCGACGACTGTGGCGTAGTGCGCACAGTGAGAAGACTCTCAGTATGTGTACTATTTGATATATCATATATATACATACACACAAAGTGTACGCACAAGTGCATTGTATACAAAAGGTGTTTTTTTTTTTTGCTTTATTTTTTATAGGAAAAATATATTTTCTTTCCCAAGAGTTAGATCAAAGTATGCCAACAAATCAATTTATCCATAATTATTGTGATTTTGGAAGATGCGGGAAAGAGAAATTACCATGATTAACCAGCTTGCGAAAAGTAGTATTAAGAGAGGGTTTGTTCTTCGTATCAATTGAATTCTTCTTGTCAAATAAAACTGAACTGACCCGCAATTCATCCTCGTCTGAAACAAAAAAGGAACCCAATGAGATCGATATCAAACCAAAATACAGCAACGAATATATATATATACAGTGAAATAATTTCCGTAATAAACAAAGAAAATACTGCACATAAAACCCACGTATAGATACTGTGTTTTGGATGAATAGTAACCTGAGAAGATTTGAATGATGAGCAGCAAGAATGTGAAAGCCAACACCACAGTAAATGAAGCGATTCTTCCCCGCCGTAATGATGGTTCGGACCTCATTTGTTTTACCGGCGCCGAAAAATTAAACTCGTAGCTGTATTTTCAAGTTAAGTTTGCCGAAGGACAATGTAGAGCCCGGAGCTAAGCTAGCAACTATAGCCTTAAAATAGCGGGAAAATCGAGTAAATCACCGCCAAAGAGGGAATTGTGAGAACTGCACGAATGAAGTGTAAATCAGCTTTATATTTTCCTTTGACTGAACTGGGTGATGGAAAGCTTCGACATGACTTGATAGCTTTGATTTCGATTTTACGACTGTAAATCTCTGAAAAAAACCATCAAATTAATTCAAATCAACACAGACAGCAAAAATAAAGAACAATAATATTAATCAACTATCAAGTATCAATCAAGTTTCAGAATCTGAATCGAGAAAAATTCAGATACTTACAAATATAAGGATACCAGAATTTTGACTCGAAAAAGAGAGGTCACGAATGGTGTTTCAAACATCACACATATGGAGGAAGACGAGAGTGGATGTTCGATAAAAGTCCATGTGATTTTTTTCAGAATTTAAGCATAAAAAAGGTAAGTTCCCCGACATTGCTTTTAACATAATCACGGGAAAAGAGCCCACAGCCGAATTTTTTCCAAACACAAAGCTCCTTTCCTAATAAATGCAATCACAAAAATCAGATACAGAAAGTAAAAAATCATTCAACAGCCGATGAAAAACAAAAGTAAAACACTGCAAAACCCATCCGTATGTATGATACACAAACATAAACATAAACATGGGGGCAGAGCATTGAAGGTAAAATGGAGGTGCGATCAGAAACCGCAGAGCAGACAAAAATTGCAGAGATTGTGCAGCGGCAAATAGCATAATGCATACAGAGATCCCTTTGTTTCACCTTTAGCTTAGACTGCGAGGGATCAGTTCCGAGAAGTGTGCTCGATTGAATGTTCGTATGCGTATTGCATTGTGATTTAATTAGGGTTTTTGGAGCGAAGGAATTGAAGCCATGAAACCGTGCGGAGCATTGATTTCTCTATTCATGAATAAATGAATGGAATTGAATAGAAATTAACCACGGTTAAATACTGCACGTGGAGTCTATAGCATGGTTAGTTGAGGGTTTACTGCATAGGCCTGTAATCACAAACATTCAAATTCGGTACTATCTGTGGGAAAAATCGGTTTTAACCCGATTGATCCGGTTTGGAATCGGAGATTGTTATATATATATATATATATATTTTCAGGTTTAATTTAATACAAAAAATAATATTTTATGAATTTAAATTTATTATAAATGATTTAATTCTTAAATGGGTTTTTTAATTAAATATAATAAAAACTATCTAAATTTAATAAAGTATTGACAATTTTAAAGAATTTTAGAAGTTATAGCAATCCGAGCTTTGAGAACCTAAGTCACATAATCATCATACTCCCCTCAATATATTGACGCCCTAGTCACGAACTAGGGGTCCGGATCGGTCCGGTCCGGAACCGATCGTTCGGGATCGATAATTTCGGAATTGGTCCGATCCGTTAAGGAACCGGATTGGATTCGGCTCTTGTCCAACCGGTTCCGGGTTGGACCGGTTCCAACCCGGAACCGGATTTATTTATTTATTTTTTTTTAAAAAAAAAGTAAAAACTGAAGGGATTTTATCGAAAAAAAAAATATTTTAAAAAACGTTTTTCCGGTTCAGGATAATTTCGGAACCGGGTCCGTTTGGTCCGAAACCGGTAAGATACCAGATCCGGAATGCTAGAACCGATCCGGTCCGGTATCAAACCGGTTCGGGACCGGTTCGGGACCGGTTCGGAACCGGTTAGCCCAGTTTCGGTTCGGGATCGGGCTAATCGGTCCGATTTTGGGCCGGGTCCGGATTGACCAGGCCCGTTAAGCACCCCCCTATCGCGAACTGAAGAACTGTGTGCGTGTGCGCCGCATTAAGGCGATTTAAGAATTTCTAGTTCTCCTTTAAGAATTTCTAATTCGCACACTAAGATTTTATAATTTGCGCACCAAAAGTTCCTAATTTCACTAAGATTTACTAAGTCGCACGCTAAGTTAATAAGTCTTGTTAATCCTCATTAATTCTTTGATTTTGTAATTATAAAAAAATTTCTCCGATTTTGGGTTTAGATGAATTTTCATGGTTTCTAGTACTTCGAGTTGATAAGAAAATTATATTATATTGTAAATAGATAGATAACATTCACTATTATTTAATGAATCATGAAAAAGATATAATAACATATGAAAGATTAAAATATGTGATAAAAGAAAGTCGGAAAAATCCAGATTTTGTAACATTTTTACGGAGTAAATAATAATAATTTTGATATCTTAGTTTTTGCATGAAAATAAAACTTTTATTTTTATTGAGTTAATTTAAATATTTATATTGGTCATTTCATAAGGTAATAATATAAGTATCCGGAAATAATTTGAGTCATTCTTAATAAATTCATACTATTACCAACATGTTGAAATATATATATACAATTTGGTTTCATTTTTCAAACACGTTATTTTATATCATAAAAGAAAACAAAATTTTAATACTTCATTTCATTTTCGTTTTCTAAAATATTTTTTTCGGAGAATCCTTACTAAAAGAACGATCAAATACAAGATTCAAATTTGTTATCACTGGCTATAACATTTTGCAAAACTGTAAATGTTAGATCCTTCAATAAAATCTAATTTTAATATTTTTTTAAGAATGATAAAGCTGCAAATACCAAAGTTGTTAAGAACTTCATATTGTAAATTTGTAAATAATATAATAACGATGTAAGTTTGTTAAATATGGTGTATATTATGTATGTTTAACTTCATTTAATCAGTGTGCATGTATATTTATTTATTTTTAATAGGCGTATTAAGGTGCACCTGCACTCAATTTTTTTTGAAAATTGACGCACTCGTGCAACCGCATCCTCTCGCGCATCAAACTTATGTGATCTCGTTGAGAACTCAGATTCTACTACAATCCCGAGATTCGAGTTCTTGGATTCTAGTTTCTTTAGGAAGATGTATTACGAATCTCTCTATATAGTTTGAATAATAACATATGGACCACATGTAAAATAACTATATTATGAATTCACTCAATCTAATTTGTAACGGATGAATGAAAAATTATAGTTGTCTTCCTGTAATTTGATATAAAAATAAATATCATGGGAGATGGACGTCGTTTTTTAAACAAAGAGAACTAAAACAACAATTATAAAAACTATATGGGTTTATAAGTAATTCATCGTTTATTTATTTTATTGACCAATTCAAATGTAAAAAAATTGAAAGAGAAAATTTGAAAATCCGAGGATTAAAATAATTTTAGGGTTTGAAATTTGAATCTTATAGCGCAATAAATAGTCTCTGCTAGGGAATTAACATCAATGTTATTGTAGTGATAATTATATAAGTAATGGCAATAATACAAATAAGGCAAAAATGTAATTTTTGCCTTATTTTTATGCATCATTACAATTTTGATCCTATATATTGTCAAAATTATGTATTGATCATATATCATTCATTATTTTAGCAATTTTACACTTTTTTCATCGGGAATACAGGGTTTGTTTGATGATGCCCTTAAGGGTAGTGCCCTTAGGGGCATCATCACCATTCATTTGGAATCTTTTTTTTAAAAAAGAAAAAAAAGATTCTAAATGGATGGTGGATGATGCCTCTGAGGGCAGTGCCCTTAAGAGCGACAACAATGAAACCGGAATACAGATGTGGCACTGCTAATATAGTGTCATATCGACATCACGTCATTCACCATAAGGTTTTTCCAAACAATAGAACTAGTATACTCTTCTAAGTTCTATCGGTTGGAACCCTAATTTGTCCTATTTTGCAATTCGTTACCAAATCTTATACCAAAAAACTAATACAACCCTAAAATTAAATTGAGAAGTAAACTCCAATTACTTATTTAATTAATGTAATTCAATACTAAATGAAAAGATTTTTAATTAATCCGCGAGGACCATGAATCGGGACCCCTGTTTAATAGTAGATGATTTAATAAATTATAAAGTAACAATCACTTGTGTTTTTTTTTTGTTAAAAGCACACCCCAACGCTCACCCACTTTAGCACTTCACCACTAATTTTACAAAATGTACATTTAACCCCCTGAACAATTTTAAGTAGTGCATTTAATCCCCTAAACAATATTCGTGAACAATTTTCGCAAAAATTTCGACTGTAAATTCCTACATGTTCGTCGTACATGCCACTGTCGATGATATGTATGCCTTTACATGTATTTTCTGCATGAATTTTACAAGTATATCCATTATAAAATATATGAAAATGAATTTTGCGAGTATACCCACAGTCGAATAATTTTACTCGTAAAATTCCTGCAGAAAATACATACATACTCTTGATCGTGACATGTGAGACGCGGGTGAAGGATTTGTAACCAGAATATTTGGGAAAATTGTCCCCGAATATTGTTTAGGGTGTTATGTGCACTACTTAAAATTGTTCATGGGGTTAAGTGCACGTTTTGGAATGTTAGAGGGTGAAGTGCTAAAGTGGGTAAGCGTTGGGTGTGTCTGCTATTTACCCTTTTTCAAAATTAAATCTGGAATCATAAAAGTTATTGATAAAATCACCCAAAAGCCTATCCATAAAATAATATATATCCGCGCATCTCCAGATTTTCATTTGAGAAAACAATAATGTTAAATTGAATATTTTTTCCTCGATTAATTAATCAAATATTATTGGATTGAAATATAATTCTTACATTAAACTAAAAATTTTAAGTTGGTTATTGTTTTATATAATTCATATTTGATGAAAAATAAAATTTACGATACCATTATAATATAAAGAGAATATCCCTAAATATTTAAAAAAATTCAAATCTACGATTTTAGATTATAAAAAAAATATATTATATATAGAATTACAGGATTTCTAGTATGAAAGTTTGATGTAATACATTTTCAGGATAAAATCTTTATTTAATAAAGTTTTTAAATAGGAAACTTTTGTGGCAATTTTGATAAGTTTCTGCTTGGAGAATGGTTCGATCACAACTCTACAGGGAGGGCAGATGTGCCAATCCCTAAAACTTTTGTGGGCTTCTCAATATGGAGTGGGCCAATTGTTAGTAGAAAGCCCAACTTTAAGGGTCCGTTTGGATAAATAGATTTGGTTGTGATTGATTTTCAAATTCCATGTCCAAATCCACGCACCTATTTTGCCCAAATCCCCTGCACATGTTTGGCTGAAAATAGATGTCGAGGATTTCAAATCCACTTTTTTAAATCTCTGAATTTGATAAGTAAATTTTATGAATTTGAAATCAAAAACAATAATCATGACATTTGAAATCCCTCCCTACTCATTTCCTAAATCATATAATACAAGTTAATATATATTGTTGTACAATTATTTGAGAGTAAAAAATATTTAATTTAAATATTTTTGAGAACATAAAAAATTATTTTGTCTAAATTAAATAAATAAAATTTAAATCATCTTATAAATCGATTTTGTATATTATTGCTTTATTACCAATAGTATTTATTTTAATTTCAAAATGTGTATAATAATTTAGGAGTTTTTATAATATAAAATTTCTCAACTTTTTAGCAGAATTATGTAATTAAAAATAATGAATTTAAACTTCAATTTTAAAATTTACCTCCACCCACACAATGGATTTCACAAATTTAGAATTTCAAATCCATAAATTTCAAATATTTTGAAATAAAATCCTCTCCCAAATCCGAATCCACCAATCCAAATATAACCTAAGATTTTTGTTACTTAACTTTATTTATTTTTTATTTAAAACATTTTGTGTTTTAAAATTGAGGTGTCATAAGTGACGTTCAAACTGGGTGCGTAGAAATGTTTCCCCAACTTTTTCCATAACAAGCATAATCTTAATAAAACGGTCGAATTTTTAATATACGGGTTGCTTGAAAAGAACGAACAAAGCTTCAACTAAGAGTTCAAAAAATTATATTTCCAGTCCATCTAAGGGTTGATCAACCCGAGTACCCCGCAAGAACGTCTCGACCTGAGCTCGGTTTCAATCGGATTCGAATGTATTTTGAATATTCTTTCGAATCGAGCTCGAACCTTGATGTGTAAGCTTGGGTACACGAGTTCCACAATTTATTTTGTTGTTTATATATTATAGAAATATTAGTTTATCATTTTACCTTTAATTTATCGTAAACTTATATATTTTTCCTATTCTACAATCGTCTTTTGTAGGGGTAATACATGATATGGCCCCTCATGTTTGCACTCATTCCTGATTTAGTCCATATTGTTTGCACTAACCAGATTTAGTCCATTTAGTTTTCTAGTTTGTCACAGATCAATCCTAAACGGTAAATACACATTTAAAACTAACGGAGAGGGATTGAATCGGGTCACTTAAAACTTCAGGGACTGAATCGTGAATTGATACAAATATTAGGGACTGATTCGGTTCATTTAAAAAGTTTAGGTGACTTAATTCTTTAAATTATTATATTAATTCTTTAAATTATTATAATAATTATATGGATACTTTATTTTTTAATTTGGCAATTTTTGTAAAATTATTTTATTTAAATAATAATATAATGTATTAAATTCAACATAAACTATTTTTTCGCTCAAACAAAACAAAGAAAAATCAATAGCATATTGATATATAAAATATATTTTGATGAGTAGTTTACTTATTAAACAAGATATATTTTTTATTTCATTAAATTATGTCTATCAGATGTGTTATCAATTTATAAAAAAATTTATTTTGTTTTTGATAAATTAAATAATTTTTTTTTTAAATTAAATATTTTTTTTATAAATTGATGACATTGTTTTATAATTATTTAAATTATCTTGTGAAAAATTGATTTTTATGTAGAATTTAATATATTATATCATAATTTAAATAATTATAAAAAATATCATCAATTTATAATAAAAATTATTTATTTTATCACAAAAATTATTTAATTTATCAAAAAAGAAATAATTTTTTTATAAATTGAGTCATAATTTAATGAAATCAAAAATATATCTTACTAGCCATCGAAATATATTTGTATAATAATATGTTATTGATTTTTTTTTTTTGAGTGAAAAAATGGTTTTATGTAGAATTCAATATATTATATCATTATTTAAATAAAATAATTTTACAAGAAATTGCCAAAATTATAAATAAAATATCCATATTAATTGCTATAATAATTAAAAATTGAAAGAATTAAGTCACACAATCTATTTAATGACCCGAGTCAGTCCTAATGTTTGCATCAATTTCCGATTCAGTCCCTGAAGTTACCCGATTCAGTCTCTGAAGTTTTAAGTGACCCGATTCAGTCATCTCCGTTAGTTTTAACTGTACATTTAACGGTTACGACTGATTTGGGACAAATTAGAAAACTATGGGACTAAATCGAGTCAGTGCAAACAAGAGTGACTAAATCGGGAATGTATGCAAACAAATGGATCATATGTATTATCCCTCTTTTGTAGATAAAGTTTAATACTCAAGCTTGAGTAACACAAGAATCATATATTAGTGGAGCCGAGCTAAAAAATCCCTATTCAATAAAATTAGAGCTCAATGTCCTAAAGGTAGGTTCGAACTTTCCATTGTTTGAATAGCACTTATGTTCGAGTTTGAGTTGTGTGGATTCCATGACCCCAAACATTTAGGGCTATTGATCTGGAGTCGTGGCAGACTTGCCTCTCAAACTATACTCCTAGTCAGTTTAGGGACATGTTTGGTTATGTTTTACTAAAAAGTCTACTGCAAACATCTACTGTAATTTAATTTTAAGTACTTTTTCTCATTTTTTTGAAATTTCAAAAGCTGCTCGAGTCAAATATTTCTAATTATCATAGAGACGTATTTTAAAGAATCTGTTTTGGTAAAATTGTTTGAGAATAAAAAATTTACAAAATGCATTTGGATAATATATGTTTCATTATAATCTAGACAATATATTAATATATATAATACAAAATATTCAATCCCCTTGCCCTATATTTGCTGCCACAGTTGTCCAAACCTCTCCATAGCAGAAGCTGGCAATCCAAGAAGCACATTGATACTCTTCCTTTCTTCACCATGAGGAAGAAACAAGATCACTTCTTTTTCCGGCAACACGACTGGCCCCGATGCAACCGGCTCCCCCCAGCCAAAATCTGTCGTATGAAACGGTAGCCTGGACCAAGAAGTAATCAGCAAAGTTGCAGCCAAAGATGGCCTAGCTCGAGTCACTTCAAAATAATCTATAGCTGATCTCATATACTCATCTGTCACCATTTTAATAGATTCTTGAACCAGTTTTACGGTATAAGAAAGCGGGTTTTCGATTATCTCCCCAGCACTGCATAGCGCGTTTGTTAAAACTATTGCATTCCCAAAGTATTTTTCTGGGATGGGTGGCTCAAATCTTGATCGTCCGTCGACTGCGAATAGGAGCTTTGTTTGTTGGTTTGGCTTCAGGTTCAGTGCCTGGCTTCGGGCTCGCCAAACAAATGCCGTAAGGGCTTCAAATGTGCTGCACTTTTGTAGGGTTTGATGATCTTCTAAGGCTTTGTTTTTAATGTTATGGAGTTTTTTGGGGTCGAAGCAGAAGGATCTATAGTGAAATTCTTGATTGTTGTAAAGTTCAGAAGTGTTTGATATGTCTTCAATCTCTAGAAACTCATGGTGGGCGAATTCGAAGTGGGGAGGGTTTCTTGATTTGAGGATGCTTCTGTCGGTGAATGGAGTGCTTTTAAGCGGGATTCCTCTTGCTATTTCACTCCAAGAATTCACAAATTCCATTGCCCCAATCCCATCGAACATGCAATGGTTCGTGCAGAGTCCAAGAACATAGCCCCCACATATGAATTTTGTTACCTGCAAGAAAATTTGAACTAAATTAATTCATATGCAGTACATTTAAAACTCTATACGATCCCATGTGATTTTCTAAATATACAGATTATACCATTTTTAAAATAGGCAGTTTATCTACTTGATTTGTGAAAATACACAGTGGTAGTTTGTGAATACACCGGTTTCGTGTGTATGCGGTATTTTACAAGATCAAAAGGGTAAAGTGACCAAATGAGGGTGTCGGATACCACGAGGGTAACCACGGGGTAAAATGTGACATGAGGGTAAATTGTCACTATGTAATCAACCATGTATCTTACTTGAGCCACCAAAGGAGGAATTTCCAATATACTTCTTGCACCAGGAATATCATAAACAAGCTTCCCGAGTGTCACTGGATTAGGCCTTGTAATATCTCCTAACTCTCCCATTTCACAATCTGCCTCAGCTTCAACAAAAACAGCTCCTTCTCCAGTACAATCCACTATGAGTTTCATCTCAGAACTAATAGTAAGACGTCCAGCGAGTGGATAGTAATGCACAAGGATTTTTGATAATGCATCCTTGATCACTTCAACAGCAGTTTCATTGCCTTTCTCCCCTGATTTAAAGCAGTATATTGTACGTATGATAACCGCTATATTCTGATCAAGATTCGACAAGAAGTAGAGGCCTTTTACTGTTTCATCTGAGGGTGGAACAAGAGTTGGCTCCCCTCGTCGCACAGTTAGTTCAAAAACTTTGCTGCTATCTTTCTGATCCATACTTGATCAAGATCTTGAAAACTTAGCAAAAAAAAAAAAGAATTTGTCATAACTTAATCCCTTTTTATGTTTTTTTAATGCCCATCATTGAAAAAGGAAAATACCTGATGCAGCCTGGATTTGAAAACTGAGATTATTAGAATGTTACTTAAAATGGATTGGTCTTAGTTCTTAATATGTATAGGAAGAACAAGGTTTTTTTGACAAATTTGATGAGTTCTGGTTAACAGAGATTCACTATGAATGGGAGTTGGGGTCTAACATGTTCATAAGCAAAGATTAATTGATTGAGGATATTTGTAAAGAAATTCATTGAGTTGTTTCCTAC
Source organism: Haberlea rhodopensis (assembly GCA_907163345.1). NCBI lineage: Eukaryota > Viridiplantae > Streptophyta > Magnoliopsida > Lamiales > Gesneriaceae > Haberlea > Haberlea rhodopensis. The sequence goes on from CAJQUN010001304.1 coordinate 40,250, forward strand.
AATTTCCATGGGTTCTTTTTTTCTTTTATAAGATTGTGCAAATTGGATATGGTTTAAATTGGCTGCCCGATAACCAAATATTATCAACAAAGGCATCCGACGTAGGAGGCTTTGGCCTTGTACGGATTTGTCTTTTCTGTTTTCATTTTTACTAGACAAAATCTTTAATTTATTTCTGTTAACGATGATGTCCTAAGACAGATCAATATCCCAAAATCATTTTGGGTATGTGGGTGTGGGGGACGCACACGACCCAAAGTGATTTTTCTCTATACCCTGACTCTAGTATCGAAATTCACCCATTAATGATATCTCAACGTACTATAAAAATATAATATTGCTAACGTAAACAATAAATGTGAAACTTATCCTTAATATAAATACTTCATTATATCATTAGCCAATAAATGTTTCAAGAAAATTACAAAATAGATAAGATCAAGCGCAATATACTGTCTGGCTTCATATATATCTTATGTTCTTCACAATTTCTCAGAAATGATATAAGTTACAGATGTTGGATCATTTGTATTTGTTACAAAATATATACTTTATTCATACAAATCAGCCTCTGGGTGGATATATACTGATCGCTATTATTTTAAACAGTATTTTCCAATGTAGCGATTTATGTACCGCAAGTGCACGGTGTCAAGTTTTAGTATAGATATGAAGAATACAGATTGTCGAACCCACATAGACTAACAAGCAAGTACCAAATTAGATGCTTTTAACTACATTTAATCTACGAAATTGAATTAATAATTAAACTACTAATTAATTAAATTAATTACTAATCCAACCAAGTCAATAAAAGTAAACGAGAAAAATCCACTAGAGAAGCTTATCGAGACTTTGGCTCACCAATGCAATCCCCTACAATTCTCGAATGAATATCCAAATATTTCTAAGGTGACGAGTTTTCCTAATGCATTCGTTATACTTTGGTCCAGTTATAACAAGTCTAATATTAATGTTGCAGTAAACCACTCACGTGTCCTTATTGAACAATTAATATCGAATAAAGATCTATGAAAACTACTAGCCTTCGATTTTGGTAAATCTATTGCTATCACACGTGTGCTAGATTTTATTTGGTCCGTCTCAACCTAAAACCCACGGTATAATTTATTATATCATATTGCAAAATCATATGGTCAAGTCAATCAAAATAAAGTAATCATTCAAGGGTGATCAATCCCTCAAAAGCATGAAGATCAATAAATTATACGCAAAGAATTAAAGGAATTCAATCAAATAAATCATCAAATCTTAGGTCATGACAAAGGATTCGCCTAGCCTCGATAAATAAATTAGTTCAACATAGTAAATCAAAACAAATCAAAACTAATATTAAAAGACAAGAATAAACTCCCGATGTCGACTTCGTTCGTAGATCCTTGCTCCCTCTCTCGCTTCCTTCTCGATCGTCTCTTGAATCGCCTTGTTAAAAGTGTTCCAAAATCCTAGGATGGTTGATGGATGGAGGTGAATGATGGTGATATGGAGGATGAGAGGATGGATGGAGGCTATTCCTAGAGTGTAAAATATGATAAAAGTCTCTATTTTCGTCCAAGACCTAATATATATAGTGGTGAAAGAGTTTGGCAAGTTTTGGACACAAAATAACCAACAAGGAAACAAAATCTCGAAATTTTCGGTTTTGACGATCGATCTTCCTCATTTGCCGATCGATCGCGGAAACATTCTGGACAAAATAACCAAATTTTTCATATCCGCGATCGATCTTCGTCATTTGCCGATCGATCACGGAAATCTGGCAATCGATCTTCGTAAGTTGCCGATCGATCGCGGATCTCAAATCTCCAATCTTGCGATTTGGTCCCTCATTTTCCATATTGCTCAGTTTGGTCTTTTTTCAGCATTTTAAGCCCATTTCATCCACTTTTATGCACTTGGACCTAGATTCCTGAAATATATAAATATATACCAAAACGTGTAATAATTTCGAGGAATCACTACAAAAACACCCCTAATCATATATCAATTTAAGTGTAAAAATCACACTTATCAACTCCCCCAAACTTAAACTTGATCGTCTCGAGCAAGAAATAAGATCACCAAGTAGAGTTCAATATTAAAGATTAAAATAAATGAATTCGCAAGTCAATCATGTAGCTCAGACATCTCACTTACAGACAACAAGAGTCACTCAGAAAGTTCAACACATTGTGTTTTCTCCAAGATCAAGCAACATGTCTCTGAATCAGAACGTGCGTGTGTGTTATTGTCACTTTCAAGTTTCATGCAACTTTCACAGATCAAATCATGCTAGGTAATGAAAAGTAACATTATCTTTGAGCACCTCATAGTCCTATTTTCAAACACTTCTCCACTAATGTAGTCACTCCCTAGACTTGGATCAAAAGGACTTTTTAAGCTTGTAAGGTTAGGCCTAGGTGTTGGCTTCAAAGAAAATATAGGATATCACAAAGAAGAGAGTATAAGCATGTAATGTTTATATTTTTAGCACAAAATTGAGCTTCTCTTCTTTTTCTTTTAGCCTTGGCCTCTTTGGGTCTTATTTAGTCATTTTTCACAAGGCTTTATCTATTTTTTTTCTTGTCTCATTCTTCGATTTTTCAACAATAGCTCATCAAAATATAGCAATTTATGTGCATCTAATGAGAATCATTATACTCCCTTTAGGTAATGATGAATTCTTTCAATTTAGGCTCATAAAGGTGGGTATAATGAGTTGCCAAAGAAATTTGTTGAATGGGGGCTAATAGTATGTTCATCATACTCCATTCTTTTTCAATAAAGCTCAAAATTGGATACTAGGGATTGATCTAAACATGGTAAGCTTGAAAGGCTCAAGCGGTCCAAAGATCGCCTAGATCATCTCCTCATCAAGTTCATGACTATAAAATTTCGCCTTGAAGTGTCATCATCAAATTGTTTCTAAGATTCTCTAAGATGCTAAAAAACAATTAATCAAGTTCACAGAGATTTTCACTACCACAAATGCAATTCACAAGATCGTGACTCAAATGTGCTAAATGTATTCCTCATCTTTGACATGCTAACTCAAAACAAGATATTCACACTCATCAAAACTCAAGTTGACATGCATAGTGAGATCAAAATCCTCATTGAATAGTCACTACTATTCATTCTTTTCTCAAATTTGAACTCATAAATTTTTTTGTTTTGGCTCATAATAATCAGACGATTCAAGCGTCAGTTAAGCACACGACATGTGGATAAAACAAGAAAAACATGCAAGCCACTCCCCCAAACTTAAATCAAACATTGTCCTCAATGTTGAAATGAATCAAAGGGAAACAGTGAACTCCCATGATCAAGACGCTTGCATGAGGGTTGAAGAAGATTGGCTGTTGAAAGCTCCAATGTTGTAGGGGTTCATCGCTCCAAATTAGTACCTAGCAAGAGAAGAATGCAAATGGTAAAATAGTCGACTCGAGAGATAAAACAAACTAAATGCAAAAACTGAAAATAAAACAAAACTAAATATCAAAAGGATACGCTTGGGTTGCCTCCCAAGAAGCGCTGATTTCTAGTCATCGGCTTGACCATCAGAAGCAACCATCAAAGAGCGGCTGTCACCCATAGTAAGTATCATATGATACAACAAATGGGTCTTCATTCAGTATGCCCTCAAGATTGGCATGATTGCAACAGTGTAAGCTCGTTGCTCCAACAACTTTTGGTTTGAAGTGGTAGGTATGGGAGAATGATTCTTGAGTTGGCTTCATATCTTGGAGGATATAGTATGGTGAAGTTGGCATCGATGGAAAATACGGATCCACATATGGCATAGAACATGTCTCCATCGATGGGCTCAAATCAGAATCTTCGAAAGTCTCTTCCTTCTCCAACATCACACTCGACTCATCTTCACATGAGAACTCACCGGATAACATCTCTGAAGTAGGCTCAATCTCTTGAAGAGGCTCAAGTTTCCTTGACTTTTCCACACGAGTAGGATCACTCCCCAAACTTGGTTGGTTGAGTGATCATCATCATATAACCAAACTCGATTCGTCGCCTCTTGATTGGTAGCTCTCGTCTCTTCCTCCAGGCAGCTAGTTGAAATTGTTTCCATAAGGACCGCCATTTGCTGCTCAGGTGGCGCATAGAGTTGGTTTGGCAACTGTTCTCAGTTGATGCCATGAATCTTATTAATGTATCCTCTAACTGAGTCGTGACGTCTGCCGAACTATCTCTCTTCTCTCCTTGATGCTCAAATGATTGGTATGTATCATTTGGGTAGTGAGGCTCCGGTGGGTATCGGTGACTCCAATCTTGTAGTGAAGGATCACAATGCCAGTGATAATCGAAGTCCGCCATATCATTGAACATGTGCAACACACTGTCCTCATCTCTATCAATCAGGGGACTCCCAGTCACCAGTGCTCCGCTGAATACCCATTCTAGTGTATGTGCATCCACCCCTTTGAAGAAATATTGCAGGATAGTATAGTTCGAAAAGTTGTAATACCGGAATGTGTTGGCCAATTCATTGAATCTCCCCCATACTGCATAAAACGACTCTGAATATTGTTGGGCAAATCTTGTAAAGGCTTGTTGATGTAGCATCTCCATGTACCTCACATGACAAACAAAACAAAAACAAAACAAATTTATATATATATTTTTTTCCGAAAGAAGTAAACAAAAATGATTAAATTACAGTCAAAGAACCTAGTATGATATTACTAAAGTTAGTACCCGGCAACGGCGCCAAAAACTTGATCGCTATTATTTTAAACAGTATTTTCCAATGTAGCGATTTATGTACCGCAAGTGCACGGTGTCAAGTTTTAGTATAGATAGGAAGAATACAGATTGTCGAACCCACAGATACTAACAAGCAAGTACCAAATTAGATGCTTTTAACTATATTTAACCTACGAAATTGAATTAATAATTAAACTACTAATTAATTAAATTAACTACTAATCCAACCAAGTCAATAAAAGTAAACGAGAAAAATCCACTTGAGAAGATTATCGAGACTTTGGCTCACCAATGCAATCCCCTACAATTCTCGATTGAATATCCAAATATTTCTAAGGTGACAAGTTTTCCTAATGCATTCATTATACTTTGGTCCAGTTATAACAAGTCTAATATTAATGTTGCAGTAAACCACTCCCGTGTCCTTATTGAACAATTAATATCGAATAAAGATCTATGAAAACTACTAGCCTTCGATTTTGGTAAATCTATTGCTATCACACGTGTGCTAAATTTTACTTGGTCCGTCTCAACCTAAAACCCACGGTATAATTTATTATATCATATTGCAATATCATATGGTCAAGTCAATCAAAATAAAGTAATCATTCAAGGGTGATCAATTCCTCAAAAGCATGAAGATCAATAAATTATACGCAAAGAATTAGTTCAACATAGTAAATCAAAACAAATCAAAACAAATATTAAAAGACAAGAATAAACTCTCGATGTCGACTTCGTTCGTAGATCCTTGCTCCCTCTCTCGCTTCCTTCTCGATCGTCTCTTGAATCGCCTTGTTGAAGGTGTTCCAAAATCCTAGGATGGTTGATGGATGGAGGTGAATGATGGTGATATGGAGGATGAGAGGATGGATGTAGGCTATTCCTAGGGTGTAAAATCTGATAAAAGTCTCTATTTTCGTCCAAGACCTAATATATATAGTGGTGAAGGAGTTTGGTAAGTTTTGGACACAAAATAACCAAGAGGAAACAAAATCTCGAAATTTTCGGTTTTGGCGATCGATCTTCGTCATTTGCCGATCGATCGCGGAAACATTCTGGACAAAATAACCAAATTTTTCATATCCGCGATCGATCTTCGTCATTTGCCGATCGATCACGGAAATCTGGCGATCGATCTTCGTAAGTTGCCGATCGATCGCGGATCTCAAATCTCCAATCTTGCGATTTGGTCCCTCCTTTTTCATATTTGTTCAGTTTGGTCCTTTTTCAGCATTTTAAGCTCATTTCATCCACTTTTATGCATTTGGACCTAGATTCCTGAAATATATAAATATATACCAAAACGTGTAATAATTTCGAGGAATCACTACAAAAACACCCCTAATCATATATCAAATTAAGTGTAAAAATCACACTTATCATATACAAACGGGACAATTTGAAAAATGACTCTGATCAACCAATATTTTAGATTTTTGACCGCTTATTTTTTGTTGACTAACATTCATTAAAAATGAATTGTTCCTTTTGCCAAAATTAGCCTTCTGACATAAACCCAATTAACCCAAAATCCTCAATCTTTCCTCTATGCGTTGTACGTAATTCTTTTTTTCTGGGCCGTCTTCTATTCTCCTTTCCTCTCTTCTAAAGATTCTTCGTTTTCTTCCTACAAACCTCCCATTATCATGTTACAGTATTTTGGTAATTGAATAAAGATCGAATAAAATGTGAAAAAATTAAATTATTGTTGCTAAAGTTGGTTCACCTCACCTACCACATCAGGTTTTGGTGAAATCCACCACATAAAGCGTATCCCATGCGGAATTTCCCACCATTCTCCTCCTCTATAATGCTGCTGGAACAATCTCTCGACCTCCGAACTTCTGGGGCTTTCCAAACCCCACACGTCAAACTAAATCACTATTGTAAATTATTATACATTTTGTAAATTGAAGGTTGTTGTCCAAAAAGATAATGTTAACGGTAAAAAGAAGATAAAATTAGGGGAAAAATATTTCACATTTATTAATTAAGGGTAAAAAATTATATTTAATGATTTTAAAAGGGATAGATTATTTGTCAAAACATTGAGCAAATGAATTCTCCCTACACAAACTAAATTTCGTAAAATTAACAACTATGAACTAATCTTAAAAAGGACAAGAAGAGAAAAAACTTGAAGGCTAATGCAACATCTAATTTACCACAAAAAATTCTCTGATGAGTGACGAGTTTTGCCGTCGTTAATATTTGTTGTTGTGGGTAAATCCTTGGTCGTAAGAATTTTAGCGACAATATTTTTAATTCCCATCGCTAATTTAACGACGGACTACGAGATTCTGTCGCTAAAATATAGAGTCAGAATGTTGTATACGCCTCTCTCTCTTATTGGCCTTGGTTAGGCGACCTCTACGCTGGTCTTATCGCTCCTCTTTGGTCCAGCTTGATTTACTTTTATCATGCACGTTTTTGGTTGTGTTTGTGGTGGTTTGTTGGATTGGTCTTACAGTAAGGGCATACTTTGGCTTTGAATCCGGAGCATATCGATTTCGTGCTCCATCCGATAGATTTCATTGGTCGACGGTTCTCCGTTGGGGAATTGGAAATGAGATCTGCTCGTTTGTTGACCTTATATCAGTTTTTAGCTCTCATTGTTCCATTCACTCCCCTTTTCGACCTATTACTCGGATATATGGTTTGAGGGGATTTGATGTCGCTCTAGTGGTTGTTGACTTCTGCTGGCCTCGTTGTTCTACTTCTGAAGAGGACCACTTTATTTCTCGTCCTAAATTGTTGGTTGTGTTATGCTTGTTCCTTTAGATGGGCTCTTGTACCTCTTGTACTTGTGTTTTCTTTTAATATAATTTCAGTTTTTGCTCAAAAAAAAAAAAAACACAACAATTCTTTTATGCACTCATGGAGGTGCATCATTTATTGTCTAAAGCATAACAAACCTGACATATTTGCATCCACGTAGTGCAACCCCTAATGTCCACTTCTCGTTTAGTACGGGCTTTTGGCACCTACTGTATAAGAAAATAAAATTGTGCATCTGGCCTAGTGGTAAGCTCTTGATCCTAACAATTGGTATCAGAGCGAGGTCATGGATTCGAGCCGTCCAGGAAGCAATTTCTGGGAGGGATTGTTGGGGGGAGGTGTGGCAACAATTCTTCCAGGTACTCGTGGATGAATGTGCAAACTGTCTAAAGCATAACCAAGCCTGATTCATTATCATCCACTTAATGCAGCACTCATATCCACTTATCGTTTAATATAGAGTTTTGTGTTGCCACTGTATAAGTAAATAATTTGTATCTCTGCTAATAGCTATAATTTGTGGTCTAATGGTAAACGCTCGATGTTAACATTGTGCGTGACCTTTTTGAATTGTGGGAATACATAATACATCTGCTGACTACATGAGTGGGTCACCCTTGATATGCTTAGCAACTAAGTAATATGTTGTGCAAGATTATGTTTATACCATTGGACCCCATTAATCTTTAATGTTCATAGATTGCTTGGATAAAAAATGGGAACCTAAAATTAGTGTTATGTTAAGAACTTGTTTCATACTCAATCGCCTTGATTTTTCTCATATGCAATGTTAAGTTTTAACCACAAAGTGAACAAAGTGGGGTGCTAATTGTTGGTCTAAATAATAAGAACAAATCACGATTTTCATATTATAACAATCCTTTTCTATTTTTAGTTCTGTAAGTCGTCAAAATTCAGTATTAATCAAATAAGAGGTCATTATTAAAGATGTTGGGAATTGAAAAATTGATGAGTCTCGGTTAATCAAAGATTGTGCACTACTGAGAGTGACTTGGAACGCTAAAAAAAAAAAGTGACCTGGGATCTAACATGTTCACAAGCAAAGATTATTTACTGGTAATAAACTAAACAAACAAAAAAAGATTTAGTTAATGGAGGATATTTGTAATTTTTCCCTGGAAATTTACTTTTTTAAGATTGTGTTAAGAGGCAAATTTAGAATATCTGTTTAACATAAAAAATTGGAAAACAAAAAATTTAAGAGGTCAAAATATAATTTTAGGACTGTAATTTTGGAGTGGCGAAATACAACTTTTTAAAATTTGTTTTTTAAGTTTAATAACAAAAAAAAAAAAGAAGCTTTTTTAGGGGCAGGCTCCTACTTGTACGGTGCATTAGCCCCAGATTGTGTTGATGCATACCAGCCCAAGAACCAAAAATGGCCATAATTTCTCTGCTGCACGAATTAAAGTTGGACCTTGTTAATCGCTTTTTCTAATTAACTAGTATTTGTTTGAGATTAAAACTCATGCTGCCAAATCAATATGGTAACCTTGAACTACACTTCTTCAACAAAATATGCTTCTTTCACAAACAACGTGAGAAATAAACAATAAGAACAAAATATTATATTGTCCAGAAATATTCAATTAAGTAAGAAGCCCCAATTTGGGACATTTGATTATCAATGGTAGGCAAGAAATTTTATAAAGTTGCATATAGATGTCAAACGGGCCGGCCGTCCCGCCCGGCACGACCCGTAAATCCGTGCCGGGCTGGCACGGCCCTTTAAGGAGACGGGCCGTGCCTGGCACGGCCCGTCTCCTTATTTGGGTGGCCCGGCACGGCCCATAGGCCCGTGGCTTATGGGCCGTGCCACGGGCCGTGCCGTGCTGGCACGGCCCAAATCAATTTATTTTTTTTTTCATTTTTTATTTTTTATTTGTTTAATTTTATTTATTTAAATATAATAATATTATATTTAAATATAGATTGGCACAATATACTTATAAAACCAAAATTTATTGACTACGAATTGAAAAACTACAAATTACATTGAACAAAAGAAAATAATAAATTACAAAAGAGTTTAAAAAATATGCTAATTTTCTTCATTTTCATCCGAAGAAACATCATGTCCTCCCAAACCTTGTAAGCGGCTATCAGCATCCAACCAATCCTTTAAAGAATACACATCTCCACAGTGTTTGGTTTCATTCTACTTCTTTTTTCATCAATGACTCTTCCACCTGCACTAAAACAAGACTCCGATGGAACTGTGGATATCGGAGGAGTTAGTAGATCACGTGCCATTATGGAAAGTACTGGCCAAAGTCTAGCATTGTCTTTCCACCATGCCAAAACATCAAAAGTTTCTAATTCTTGTTCACTGAAATTTATGACTTGGTTTAGATATAACTGAAGCTCAGTAAATGAAGATGTATTAGAACTAGAAGAAGCGGAAGTAGTGTCTTGTCTTCTTCTTAACATTGTCCACACAGAACCCTTACCACTACTACCACCACTACTACCACTTTCTCTTACTGGAAGTAGTGTCTTGTCTTCTTCTACTTGATGATTGAATATTTGGTGTGCTTTCTTCATTTTCTTGGAATTGATCGATTTCATCATCATAATTCACATTATAAGATGAATCGACCATTATGTATATAGACTACAATTATGAATTATCTAATGCAACAAATATAAAGTTACCAAATATTTGCTAGGAGGAGTGTTGGCTTTGTTGCTTGTGCTTGTCTTGGCAAACGTAAGACGAATTTCTTTCTTCTTGTGAACAAATTGAGAGTATAACGTCTCAAGTATATAGAGCTTACAGATTAAGAGGATAAAATGTTTCCTCAACACACACATATATATAACAACCAAAAAATAAATTTTTTTTTTTTTAAAAAGCCGTTGAACGGCTATATTTTTGACCGTTGGACATTGGCGATCGATCGCCATTTTTGTGGCGATCGATCGCCACCCCTGCATTTTGCTTACTGCCTCTAGGCGATCGATCGCCTTTTTTGTGGCGATCGATCGCCACCCCTGTATTTTGCTTACTGCCTATAGGCGATCGATCGCCATTTATGTGGCGATCGATCGCCTGGTTAAAAAAAAAAAAAAAAAGAAACAGTGTCGTGCCGTGCCAGCCCACGGGCTGGCATGGCTTTGCCCGGCACGGCACTGTAGCAAAACGTGCCTTGCCGTGCCCGTGCCGTGCCTCGTGCCGTCCGCTCCGTTTGACATCTCTAAAGTTGCATATACAAGATTTTTTTTAAATAAATATCTGTTGAGAGGGAGGGAGCATTTGCCTTTCGATCAATCCATCCTTGATTTCTCTATTTTTGAAACCATTTCTTTTTATGCGTAAAACAAAAAACTTATATATATAAAATAATCTTGAAATTAAAATTAAAATAATTTTTTGTAATCGTTTTGATTTGGTACTTTTTTTCATACTCAATTCCCTTAAATTCTCATAGTTTGCATTTAGATGAAGTGATTCAATTTGAAGTGACGAATTTGAAATCTAATCATTTGAAATTCATAGATTTCAAATAACATATAAACAATAAATTTGCAGCTTTTACTAACAAATCATTAAACACTAATAAAAACACTACATTGGCATTACATAATTAGCTAATAAATGTTCAAAAATCACAAAATATATAAAATAAACAAAAATGTTAAAGTAAATATCAAGTGCAGTACACTATATTTGGCTCCATACACACGTCCTTCACAATTTCACAGAAATAACATAATTAAGTCACCCTAAGGATGTTGGATCATTTGTATTTATTACAAAACATATATTTTCTGCATATTTATTAGCCTCTGGATATATATAAACTAAATTTTATAAAATTAATAACTATGCGGTACTTCTAAAGGGAACAACAAGATAAAAAACCTGAAGGCTAATGCGACATCTAAAAGAGGGTTACACGTTTAAGATACAGCGTTTAATGGCTTAATGGGGAACCTGCAAAAAGTGAAGTGATCGATTATAGACAAAATTTCTTCAACTAGAAGATTACCAAAAGATAGTTCATTGCGACTAAACTATCAGGGGAGAGGTTTTTTGAATGTTAATTTACCTTAGCATCCTTGTTCTCTTTTCCTAAATCGTCTCCAGATTCAGCCGCGTCTTCATCTTCATCATCGGACATGTTATTTATGACTTCCGTTATTATTTCTTTAACTTCTGATTTCCTATGAATCAGGTCTATCCCAAAGTGATTTCCTGATGTCACTCACATTCCAAATGGTTAACATCAAATCAACCCAAGATTAAGATGGTCTTAATGTAGTACAAAAGGACGTCATACCGAGTTGTTTGAGAATGTCAGATAATGTTGCCTGCATTTAAGGATATAGCAAACATGTAGATGAGATATAAAAGATTCACCGCAGCTTACTCTACGAAAATGGAAAAGTACAACTTACGATGTTAAAATCTACTTCCTTTAGTATATTTGTTACCACCGCATGCATTTCTTCTATAGTGGGTTCTTTCTTGGCATTTTTGCTACTTTTCTTTTTACCTATCACAAAAAAAAAGTCAAAAAAACTTGATTAATGAATATGAGACCTTGAAATAAATTCTTCGGGGAACCGAATCAGGCAATTCTGAAAACTTAAAGTTAATCAGTATCAAGAAACAATTACTATTTGAATCCAAAGTACATTACAATATGTTCAAGCTAAATTGAAGAATTTATTCACCATTATTTGCAACGTGGACATCGGTGGTAATTGATTGTCTTTTAATAACCAAGGATATGAATAGACATTGTTGAAACATATAGAAGAATATCATGCACAAGGTATAGTTTTCTACAGGAGAACTCGAGTCTGTAATGAATTTTAAGTGATACCTTGATCCTTTTCCACCACTTTGGTAGAAGACTTGTTTGCCTTTTTCTTGCTTGAAGATGCATCTTTTGGAGGTATACTTGTTTCCTCACTCTGCTTATCAACTTTTCGTTTCTTAATCGCCGGTGACCTCACTTCATTCTTGGATTCAGCTTCTGAAACATGTTTCTTTGATTTTGAACTGGAAGACTTTTTGGTAGAATTGCCAGGGGTGTCTGGCGCTTTGGCAGAGCTTTGTTTACCGGCTGATTTGGACTTCTTATCAATCCTACTTCCAGGATCCTTTTTGGCACTTGTCTTCGGAGAACTCTTCTCGGGAACCATCTGCTTCTTGGGTTCATCTTGATCTTCATCTTCTTCCTCTGAATTAGTTGTCTCCTTGTCACTTTCTGCTCCAGAAGCAGTGTTGTCATCGTCTTGGTCATCTTCACTTTGTGAATGCTCACTTTTATCATCATCTCGTTCCTCACTTGAATGCTTTCTCTTTTTCCCAGATTCAGAGTCCAATTTTGATTTCTACATGCAGATAAGAGCAGCTGCCATTAGAGAGTGAAAGCAAATATGGAAGAGACATAAGACTCTACCACATGGCAAGCCCACAACAAACTCATTTCACAATCACGTACTGCAATGTTATATATACTTGTCCCACATGGGTCGCCATGATTTGAAGGTTCAAATGCAAAATAGGTTCATGTAACTGGCTATTTAACTTGCCAGTCCAGCAGCTATGCTAGCCAAATAATGGGACCATAGCGGAAAACTGAAAAAGAAAATTGCATTCGCCATTCTGAAATTTGATAGATGCCATTCACCATCACTATCCTCAACTCCCTCCCAACTCCCCCTTCCCCAAACGACATAATAGAATAAATGTAAAGTCGATACATCACAAATACAGAAAAACAACAGGGAAGATGAAAAACTAGTAGGTTATAAGAGAAGATTTAGCAAACATAATTTGTTTTCAACCAACAGTCTCATGGAACTAAAGCAGTAAATGCTATATCAGACTCTTGAAACTGATGGTGACCTCACATCATAATCCAGAGTGATTATTAGAGCTGTGAGTTATGATTGTTAAGCTAATGGAAAAACGAAAAGAAAAAAGGAAAAAAACCAATGCAGCGAGAAGAGAGTTCATGCAGTAGAAGCCCATGGAGTGACAAAAACCATATCTGAGTCGTAGAAACAGACAACCTTAAAATGCACATACTAATACATGTTTGGAATGTAATCAGAAGCATTGAAAACAAATACCCAGGATAGAAAACATTATCGCATACGATTGAAGTGAAGCACAGAGCAAATGGTTTAATAAAAGTCCACCGTATGGTCTGATTAAATCTTTCCTTTGCTTTCCAAAATATAATTTAGCATATTTTTCCCTGCAAATTATAATTATTTAAGGCCTAACCTTTCTAGATTTTCCAGCAGCCATGTCAGCAGAACTTTTGCTTGCTGAGTTCTTGCTCTTTCGCTTCTTGCTCTTCAGAGATTTGTGTGAAAGAGACGAAATATCATATAACTGCTCAATTGAATGCATCAACAAACACAAAAACAAGATAGATTTACCTTATCCTTTTCAGCAAGTAAGATATCTGTTGTAGCATGAGGAGATTCTAAGAATTCTAATAACTTCACAGAGAGTTCTTCCTGGAAAACACAACTGGATATGATCAAACAAGTGAATATTTATGATTTCCAGAACAAAATCAAATAACGAGATTACCTTCTTTATAGTAGCTTTGGAGACAGGAATATTAAGGACATCACAAAAATCCAACAATTTTTCTTTAACACATTTGTCAAGCCTATCTTTAACTTTAGCCCTCTGCTTTTCCTGTTAAACACACCCATTATAAACTTGAGTTAATTGATCCTGCGCACATCATTTATGACTCAGTTCAATGACGTGGCACGCAGGTCCCTACACTTATGCTATAAATTTTGACATATTCACAGCTTCAAGATCTGAAAAACTTGGGGAAATTTGCATCAACACTCCCTGTGAAAATCCAAAAAAAGCAAAAAAAACCGTGTAAAATCAATAGGCATTTAAAACCGTGTTTTACAACTCAGGCATAAAAACCCTCACAAATGGGGTAAATGTGCTTGACTTTTAAAACACGGTTTTATGAGCACATTAATTTTACACAGGAGATTTTGTGATCTTTTGGATTTTCACGAGGGTGTAAAATGCTAAGACAACAAAGCATGACCTGACGTAAAATGTAGCTAGGTCTTTCTGGAAAACTACTATCACATAGACCAAACAATACACCTCTGTTCTCTTCCTCTAGAACTTAGTATCCACGCTTTGGTACCAAGGATGTAACACCAAACAACCGAAAAGGAAAGAAAAACATACCTCATTCTCAATCCATACAAAACCAGAAAAGAGGCCTATATTTTTCTTCAAAGTTTGCACCTGAACAAAGCATGCAGTGATCAAACTCCACATTAATGGAAGAAGTTAACTAGGAAAAATCTAATCATAAGAACGATGAAACAAAATGACAGGATGGCAGAACATAAAAGTTTGACATAGAAAAGGAAACCTTCGCTTTTTTTCCAAAAAGAATGGTGTGAAGAAGCTGCAGGTTCTCATCAGCTTTTCTCTTAGACAACTTGAAAGCCACTGAAACAATTCATAACATAGATAACAAGATAGAGGTCCAATAATATCACTTCATCCAATATTAGCACAGATGACAGATACAAAGACAGAAACCAGCAAGGTAAAATGTGTTGAGATGGCTTGCATTTACAGTAGAAGACCTTCGTCCAGTGCTGTTTCATTAGTTCGTTTAAAGTTATGTGTTCCATCTGCTTGAATGTTATGTTTTGGTTGGCCAGGTGGTTTTTGTTAGTGGAAAGAAGAGGAGACTTTAACTATCATATAACTATAGATGACTGTGAACAGAACCTTGGGTTTACGCTTTTAGTGGAATCCTTTTTCTAGTTTTTGCCCTGTATTTTGACAAAAAATTCACTGAAAAACATTTATCTACACATATACTGGGACAGCTTTTTTAATTAAAGTGGTTTCAATACATTGATAAAACACATAAATATTTGTTTTGCAATGACAAATCACCAACAAGCTAGACTTCACCAGCTCAGCAAGTACAAATGGGCCAGATCCTCGTTCAAATCACAAAAATATCACAGCACTTGTAATGGATTAAAAATTGTGAGATGAGATTGAATAAAAAAATGTCTAAACAGTAATAGAATTTTATATTCAAAATGGAGACCAATTTTCTTCTGTTTTGCAACATATGCAAAAGTAAACTTGCAAGAATAAATACAACCATCCCAAAGCAAAGAGACACATCCATCAAATCATAGTTTTGTAAAAGGAACTCAAGATAGTCTAGAGAATGATAACAAACAGCAACCACAATACCATAAAACAATTAATCTGGGGCAGTATGAATATTTTCACTTTAAAATCCGAAGTAACTTTAAATTCAGGTGGAAAAATATATCATACCATTTGGGATGTCCTTAAGCTGTGTACCTTGACCCTGTTGGCATATAGGCAATAGAGTAAGTACTGATAATATTTCTAAACCTCCTTCTCTCTCAAACAAATATCAAATACTAAGGTGCTTCTTTAAAGTTTATTTATACAACTTTTCTATGCATTCTCCCAAATCTTTGGAAGACCTAAGAACACTGAATGTAAATCTAAGTAAGGGGTAAAAGCTTTTGATTGAATATTTCCCTCAAGTTTTCTTGCACATTGCCTTTCGCATACTAAATTCAATTCAAACATAGCTGAATACTACACTGTTACCGTGGAAGTGATCTTAACTAAAAGCAAGTATTTCCCTATTGTTTCTCATCCACCTCCATTTACTTCAAAAGCATACCATACACACAGCTTTGTAATTTCCCAATCACAATAGAGCACATTTAAAATTCAAAATGGATCTCATAGATCTATAACAACGTCCAATAAATCCTTCCTATCTGCATCATAGGCAGGGGGAACCCACACAATATATTTTCTTTCTTCAAACCACTTTCCACATTGTATGTTCTCTCTCCACTCACACTATTAAAGAAATCTACAAAATTCACTCGCTTAAAATCACAAATTTAACAAGTATTTCCCATTTCAAACACTCTTTCTCCAATCCAAATGCCAATTTTTCACACAAATAATAGTAATAACAACTACGTAAGGCATAAAAATTGCAAGTTCTCAGCGATGAATATAACTACTAGGTCAAAAGGTACCTTCTCAATGGCCACAAACTTGGTGGCAGAGCCCCTTACAGTCGCGTACACCGTAAATCTATCCACTGATTTCCTTTCCCTTGTTGGTCTCTCAGTTCCTGGCGTCCTTGGTGATGATAATTCTGCTTTCTCACTTTCGCTCTTATCTTTTTTCGAGCCCTTCTTTGAACTTCTCTTCTCTGCCTCTACCTCCTCTTTCCCTTCTCCTTCACCTTTTTCTTCCTCCCCATTCTGATCATCTTCTTCCTCCCCTTTTCCCTGTTCTTCCGTAACATTTCTTTTACCTTCTTTTTCCTCTTCTATTTCCTCCGCCTTTTCATTTGACTCTTCTTTATCTCCATTCCCCTCCTTTTCTCCCACCTTTTCAGCACATACTGCGCCAGAGTCTTCATCAACATCGGTTTTTTCTTCAACTTCAGCTAAATCCTTCTCCTCTTTATGATTCCTACTCTCTTCCATGGCTTCCTTTTCTGAATCCATAAATTAGCAAAAAAAATTAACAACCTAAAACCCTAATCACCTGCGCGTCTGCTGATGTGCTGACAGTAGAATTATAGTGCCTCCAACGATTTTACCTGATAAGATTGAGAGCTGGGAGTTTGATTTTCCAGTTGAATGAGTTGTAACTGAAGAATTTAGGGTTTAATAATTTGTATTAAAAGGCGGGTATGAATAGATTGTTTTTTAACTTCATTCATAATTTTACAATAATTATTAGAATTAATGTATAGAAAAAGATTTTGGGGTATATTCAATAACGACTTTTGGCGACTTTTTTAATTTTAAAAATTTAGTGGTATTCAAAATGAACTTTTATAAACTCTACACAAGCCTAACGATATTCAAAATATTTTTTTTTTAAGTTTTTAAAATTCATGTGGTATCCAAACGTGATTTTTTGAAACTCTATAAAAGTCTAGTGGTATCCAAAATTTCAATGGATTTTCAATCACTTTGATAAAATTCCTCTAGAACAAGTTTTTGATACAATATTACATGTAATTGAAACAAGAAATCAGAATGTTTCCTTGAATACCATCTTCACGTCTAAAGTGGCAAATAACGAATAAATCTACAAAAGTTGAATGTATTCATGTTGTTAAAAAATAGGAATACAATGTCAATAAAAAGTATATATTTAAATGATTAAATGAGAATTACACTAACAATCTTTCATAATCATTTGGAATACTATACAAGTCAAAAATATATCTCAATAAAATTGTATAATTTAAAAAAGTCAATAAAAGTCTAGAATAAAATCTATGAAAATCTTTTTATATCTCTGTGGAAGTCTAAAAGGTTGTATTTGGATTGAGTGATTTGGATTTCGGGGAGGAATGTGATGGATGGATTTCAAATGACTCCATTTTTGGAGAATTTGAAATCCACTACATTGATTAGTAAACAAGTTTAAAATGAGAGGGAATGGATTTGAAATCCATTGAATTCAAATGTATCCAAACAAAGTATGATGCATTTAAATCATGCATTTCAAATTTTTTGATTCAAAACTTTCAATCCAAATGCATCACTATCAACTCCAGCCTATCATTTTAAAAAGTCATTAAAAGTCACCAAAAGTCGTTATTGAATTCGCCCTCCTCGATTTGTGTGAACTAATTTGATTTAAAAAATGATTTGAAGAAAAAAAATCAAATTTTATAATATTAAATATGTACAAAATTTATTATAATTAGTATGCAATTAATATATTTAAATAAATCCATTTTCGATATTTAGGGTGAATTTGAATTGATGGATTTTAAAAGTATGGATTTCAAATCCTTGATTTCAAATCCATTTAATTGTTTGGATTAGTTTATATTATGTGTATGTTAAATCCGCCTCGTTATTAATAAATATGATGGTAATTGTGATATATTTGAAATGCATTAAAGATAGTTATTATTTCAAATCTAAATTTTAAATTCATCATCAAATCAAAGACATTCATTCAAATGAAATTCATTCATCCAAACACAACATTAAATTATGTTTGAAGTGGAAGGCTAAGGAATATCGTAATATGCTTGCATGATTTCCAAAATAGAATCAATATCTAAATATAAAACAACATATTTATCAATAAAAATAACATCGTCATAAAAAAGAATTTAAACATCAGAAAGAAAGAAAAAAAGTCAGATTATTTTTTTATAATAAAATTGAAGTATTTTTAGATGTAAAAAGAAGTTATATGCAAACATTTGGAGTCTAAATAAGTATATTATTATATCGAAATAAACTATTAAAGAATACTAATACATATGTGCAACCCGACTTAATTCATTTTATAAGACTTAGTAATTGTTGTTGGTGGTTATAAAAACTTTAAATAATTTTTTTATTTTTTAAAAATAGCATTTTGATCATTCTTTAAAAAATTTTAAAACAGATGTAAAAAAAATGTTTTTTACAATTTTAATTCAACTTATTTTATAGATACTTCATTATTATAAAAATAAAAGTAAAAACATTTTAAAACCAATTTATAACGAAAAAAAAGAGAAGAAAAGTGTTTTTGACCTTATCGGTAGACATGACCACGGTTCGTGAACCGTCGGTTCGACGGTTCATAAGAGCTCGACCCTTAACCTTAACCTTCGTAGATGGTTCCGGTTACGGTTCGTGAACCGCCGATTACGGTTCCGATTACGGTTAACCACCGATTACGGTTACGGTTCGACCCTTATATTTTTAAATTAAAAAAAGTAAAATTTTATTTAAAATAATTTAAAAATTAATATAAAAAAAACAAAGGAAATGTAAGGGGGAGGGGAGGGCTTGAACTTTTTAAGTTGCCTACGTATCGTCTTAGGGTGTAGAGGAATCAAAGTCTAGAGGAATCAAAGCTCACGTAGTTCTCTTACCTTTTAACCCTTCTTACCTTTGGAAGTGGCGTAGCTCAATCACTTCCGTTACCTGTCCCCGTAGTAGTAGTTCCTTCGATATCAAATTCATCTTGGTCCGAGATTGATTCCATTCCTTGTTTTCGTTTTGCCCTCGCCCAATCGTCCATTAGTGCTTGGGCCTCTAAAGAATCTGGACTCATTTTTGATCGTCTTACATCCAAAATATTTCCCCCGCGCTAAAAGCATGTTCCACAGCAACGGTTG
Organism: Haberlea rhodopensis; assembly: GCA_907163345.1. Lineage (NCBI taxonomy): Eukaryota > Viridiplantae > Streptophyta > Magnoliopsida > Lamiales > Gesneriaceae > Haberlea > Haberlea rhodopensis. The sequence continues at coordinate 59,977 of CAJQUN010001304.1, forward strand.
ACACGGGGCAAGCTAAGATTTCCTTTGCTATGATTGATAAAATCGGTAAAATTTGTGTCTTTTGTGACACCACCGCAATATATCAAATTGTTGCTCGCTATCTGCTTCACTAAAATCAAAAGAAGTCGTAAAATAATTATCAAGTTCCTGACTGGAACTTGATGATCCTCTGGGGCGTTTAGTGCGTTCTTTTAATAGAAGTTGTGCTTTAGTGCGTTTAATACCACTAGAATGACTTTGAGCACTAACTTGTAGTTGTGATTACTTTTCTTGTACACCATATTTTAAACTATATTCTCTATAAATCTCATGCAAATAAGTTCTAACACGATTTACTACCATAGAAGAATCAATTGGGAAAATATCATCCGGGGGGGATAATGCCTCGTAATACATCACTAACATTTCATACAAAACATCCAATTTAAGTCGAGGATCTAAAGCAAAAGCAACTAGAAAAAGTTCAGGAATATTATAAAAATATTTTTCCCATTTAACCTTCATTGCTACCACAGAAGATGTTAACAGATATTAGAGAAATTTTCATTTAAGGTAAGTGTCATATTACAACAGTTCATCAAAACTAAATGAGATGTATGATAATAAACTCCAGATAATTGTTCAGTTGCATCATAAAGTACCTTCAACATTTCACATATACTTTTACATACATTCCATTGGTGCGAAAATACATAAATATTAGAGTTTCCACCATGTTGTGCAAAAAATGAACACAATAACTCTCTATATTCATATGAATCATTTAGCAGCTTATATGTTGAGTTCCAACGTGTGGGTATATCTCGTGGAAATTTTCTAGGTCGCATGCCATTAACCTTACAAAACTTACCCCATTGTTTCATCAAACTCGGATGGGACCACAAATAAGATAATGCCATTTTAATTGGTTGAATCTGATTATCTAACGATCTTAATCCATCTTGCACACATAAGTTCAAAATATGGCAAATACATCGAATATGGAAAAATAAACCACCAATAGCAGGTTGACAAACACGTCTAAGATCTTTAATACTCAATGTGTTCGAACTAGCATTATCAAATGACATAGAAAAAACTTTGGAAGTTAAACCATAATATTCTAAAATTACACAAATCAGTTGAGAAATATTATGTGCGGTGTGTGATTCATTGAACACTCGATATGCAAGTAACCTTTTTTGAATTGACCATGAATTATCTATCCAATGACAAGTAATACACATGTACGAATTAGTTTGCCAATGATCACTCCAAATATCAGAGCATATAGAAACTTTATTCGTCAAATTACTAAATAATGTAACTAATTCTTTCTTTTGTTGACGAACTAATTTTTTAAGTGTTCGTGTGACTGTCGTCATAGGAACACGTTTAGCAGCAGGTTGTAGAGATTCATGACACAGATCTTCAAAACCAAATCTAGATGCAATACTAAAAGAAAGATGTTCTACAGAGATAAATTTTGCCACCGATTCTCTTAATTGTGCATCAGTGTATTTGAAAAGTGGAGAGTCGGTACCTTCACCCGAGGAATGAAATCTAGACAGTTGAGTTTGAGAAGAATCATTACCAAACTCCACTGGATGCTTTGTTTCGATAGACGCTTAAAAGATCCATAGCCACCACCACTTTGAAACTTATATGTACTGGTATAATATTTGCATTTGGCGCGCATCTCTCCTGATGGAAGAGTCACATTCTCAAAATGTTTAGTAAAAATCGACGATTTAAGTGGAGGCATAGATCTTACCTTTGAATTCACACTTTCTTGGGTATCATGTGTAGCAAAAGGATCCTCGTCGGTGAATTCAATATCATCAATATCAACATCGGGTTCGGCCCTTTCGGGATATGTCACATTGCCTTTGCCTTTGCCTTTACGTGGATCACTAGAACCTTCCATTGAGTAATTCGAAAATAATACAAGTAAATGATGTATCGAAAACTTAGAGTTGTGATAAGATTGATGAAAAATGAAATGGGTGTGGAGGATATATATAAGCATAAAAAATAACGGTCACTTAATCCTAGCCGTCGATCTATAACGGTCAAATAATCCCAGCCATCGAATTATAAAAACAAAATTAAAATTTTACGGTCGAACCGACGGTTAACCGCTGGTTCGTAATCGGCGGTTCAACCTGTTGCAACGGTCAGGAGATCCTGGCCGTTCATTTTTAAAAAAAAAAATTATTATGGGGTTAACCGGCGGTTAACAACGGTCAGGAGATCCTGGCCGTTCATTTTTTTAAAAAAATTATTATGGGGTGAACCGGCGGTTTAACCACCAGTTCAACCTGTTGCAACGGTCAGGAGATCTTGACCGTTGATATACCACGGTCAGAAGATCCTGGCCGTTCAATTTTTTTTAAAAAAAATAAAAAAAATATTAAGGTTTGGAACTGCCGGTTAAACGGCGGTTCCACGGTTATTTTGGGCCTTGAACCGTAACCGGTCCGTACAGTAACGGGCCGGTTACGGTTCTTAACAGCGTAATCGGGTCAATAGTTAACCGACCCGTTGACCCGGTTGCGGGCCGGTCCGGGCCACGGTTATTTCATAACCGCGGCCATGTCTACTTATCGGAGAGGTAACTTGAGTTCGAGTACGATAATATGCGTAAAAAAATTTCGCTTATCCTCATTGCAAAAAGAAAAAAAGAAAAAAAAAACTCACACTAATAACAAAAGGGTAATATCGTCATTAGGTATCTCAAATCTTCCCAACTCAAATAAGCCCGTGGGTTGCCCAGAAAAATAACCAGGATTCATTTGGTTCAATCATCAATGGCTACCATGGAAAGGAGCTCTCAAGAGCTGGAGCTCTACACAATTCCAAGCTATTCTAGTCAGCCCCCAATCATAGTTGATATTTACATATGTATACATCTGCACTTAAATCTCTTTGCCCTAATCCTGTTTTTTTTTTCCAAATCTTTTGGTGATTTGAAGGTTGGTTTTCTTGGATAAACATTCACGAAGTGGAGAGATTTTCGCTGACGGAAATTTTCGACGCGAGCTCAATCACTAGATCACCCAGGGTCTACAAAGAGTACAGGGATTTTATCATCTCGAAATACAGAGAGGATCCTTCCAGAAAACTGACTTTCACCGAGGTGCGGAAGTCACTGGTCGGTGACATTAGCGTTCTGCGCAAAGTATTTACCTTTTTGGGGAAATGGGGTCTCATTAATTTCGACGTTACTGAAGACGATGAGAAAAATAATTTCGGTGGGAGTGCTAAGACGCCGTCGTTTGGGGGAGAGGAGGAGGAGGGGGAGAATTGGAGGGGTAGGGTGAAGGTGGAACAAGGAGCACCATATGGAGTGAGAGTTGTGGCGGCTCCTAATTCTATGAAACCGGTGGTGCCGCTGCCGCCAATGCCACGGTCTGTGGTGGTGGATGGTGGTGGGTTTGTTGGGGACGTTGGGGATAATGGGTTTAAGTGGCCGCCGTTGTCGTCATATTCAGATGTTTATGGGGAATTGATGCAGCCGGAGAAGAAAGGCTTGGCTTGTGGGAGTTGTGAAGAAACTTGTGATTCGTCCCGCTATGAGTATACAAAGGTAACAGAGGCAGTTTTCCTATTGATGTTTATGTATTAATTGTTGGTGTTTATGTATCATGGATGATGGAGATCTTGATTTTCATCACCTAAGCTGTCAAATTGAAGTGTAAACATTGCAACACAAACTAAAGGGCCGCAAAAAAATTGATCTTTTTATTGATCATATGTTTTTATTTCTTCCTTTGTTTTCTTTATTTTGTGTTATTTCAAGAAAACAAATGTTTATGTGATTACTATGTACATACATCAGGAAGGAGGCTTAGTTATTTGTGAAAGTGCTTCAAAAGTGGTAATTATGAGAAAAACATATCAGCTGATGCTTTCAAGCTAAATGACAGCGAAAAGCAAACATCTGTCTGGACTGAAGCAGAAACTTTACTTCTTTTAGAATCCATGGTTAAGCATGGAGGTGATTGGGATCTTGTTGCTAAGAATGTTGGGGTGAAAAGCAAACTGGATTGTATATCAAAGCTTGTACAACTTCCCTTCAGCAATCTTATGGTGGGATGTGCTGATAAAAAGAATAAATTTTTGGATACAGTGGATGACGATAGTCATTCTAAACAAGCAGGATTAGCTTCTGAGGAATCGCAAGAATCTGTGAAAGGAGAGGAACTGAGCCATGAGCTGAAGAACGATGATCGGCAAAATGGAGACACTGAAAATGCAGGTCCATCACTGAAAAGATTGCGCACAGAACTTTCTTCAGATTATGGAAGTTCTTTGATGAAACAGGTCATTGTAGTCTATTTGTTTCTTATATTTCTGCTTCATTCATCTTTTTGAAATCTTTGATTTGTTTTTAGCATCAGCAATTGACTTTTAGCAATTTCCAGGCAGAGAATACAAGAAATTTTAATGTGGACTTTTATTGACTATTCGTGGTTGTTTTTCATATTTTTTCATATTTAATTGTCATAAATAATTCTGTCCGGATTTTATTTAACTTTTTCTTGTTTTATGCTTATTGTGCCAAGAAAAATATTTTGGATGCAATATTGTGTATGAGTGATCAGTGTTCCTGACCACGTCATAGAAAATGATGTTCTTTTCTGTAAATCTGGTTCTAGAAATGAATTTAAGAAAATATGTTCCCTTATTAATTTATATTAGAAAACGTAAAATGTTGATGGTGCAAATGGAGTCTTTAGCCTAGTACAAATTTGTAAGTATGTCATTGAAGCTTATTTTCAAGTACCAATTGGTTAATATTATTTACGCTCCTCGATTTTGACATATACTCTTATCAGGTAGCTCGCATTTCGACCGTGGTGGGTCCACACATCACGTCTTCTGCAGCTGAGGCTGCAGTTACAGCCCTTTGTTATGAAAACCAGTGTTCAAAAGGAATATTTGATGATGATGATTTTGTTGACCCAAAAACATCTCCCCAAACCACCGAAGAAAAGAGGTATTAGTACACATTAACGAAATATTACCACCTTAAAAGTATATTTTTGGATGAATTTGCTTTAAGTTGATCAAATAATTATGTTCGCTCTCACAGAGCATCTGAGGTTGATCATTCAGTTGAAGATGGAATGAACAATCAATCAGGTACAAGTTCATGTTTTTAGTGAAAGTTGCATCTATGTTCAGCCATATGTTTTAATTTAAAAACCCTCGAAATCGTAAATACATTATAGTATTTGCCTTCGGCCGACTGAGTCGCCAAATATTTGATTACCATATATATCCACAGAAATTCATGAGGCATCCGTTACAAAGAGCATAATACCGTTAAATTTGAGAACGAGGGCATCAGCTGCAACGGCACTTGGTGCTGCTGCTGCAAACGCCAAGTTGTTGGCTGATCAAGAGGAGAGAGAGATCGAGCTTTTGATGGCCAATGTACTGGATGCCCAGGTTTTTACTTTTCCTATTACTGGAAAATAAGAAAGATGACTTTTTTAGGATTAATCGATTTGGTGGGATTTCTTGGTTTCACAAGATATAGACCATAATCTCTTGATGCTATTTTACAAATCAAATTTCATATGGTGTGATAGTTGGCATTCTTTTTAATTCAAATTCATCCAGTTTATCTGAGCTTGATCAGTTCCATTCGTATGTTCTTTATATCTTGCTTTCCCATTTCGGATACCAGAAGCATTCATTTACATTCTCTTTATGAATTCAGCTCAAGAAATTGCATCGCAAGATGAAATATCTCGACGATCTGGAGTCGATTATGGAAAAAGAAGGTAACTGAATCAAGGAACTCGAAGAATCTCTCGTTGCAGAACGGTTAAGAGTGTTGCAAAAGATATGTGGTGCTGGCATTAACAAAACCAAGGAGCCTTCCTATGTGAAGTATCAAACTGATGCTGTTTAACGAAATTAGTATATAAGAATCTCAGCTCTCTGCAATATTGTTCTATTATTACAATTGTTTCGGATTATATATCTCAGAAAATATTTGGTCATATATCAGTAGTATCTGTAAACTGTACGATGTTCACATATAAAATTATTAAAAATTAGTTTGTACAGTAACAACAACAACTAAGCATTTAATCTCAATGGATTGTGGTAGGCTACATGAACCATAAAAGAAATCAAGCTGGGTCACAAAGAAACACAAAGACATGAAGAAGATGAAGAAGAAAGAACAATGAATTCTATCAATATACAATCAACCTATACAAATGCATCATCTTCTACATTAACACAATGCTTGTCACCAGTATCATCGTTGAATATGCGAGGAACATTCGATCAACCGATAAAATAAGTCGAGAACTTATACTTCATAGATCATATAACATAATATGTAACGTCGTTAGAGAATCGCGAACCTCCATCATCCTAAGCAAATACAGTATTTTCCTTTTGATCCAAGTGCACATGTTGCATCAACATACTTGCCCTCCAACAATTTCTTACATGCAGCAATGCATTGAGGCAGTGTGCATGGATTAAGATCAATCCCAATAGCACCCTCCACATTTCTTGGACACGCAGCCAACACTCCACAAACTATAATACATATTACCACCAAATCCAATTTCTTCTTGAGCGCCATAGCTTACTTTTTTCACAGATCAAATGTGCCTCTTAAGCTTGGTATATATAAAGATGGAGAATAAAGGTTCACATACTTTTGATGACTTTGTGCTTCATAATATATGGCATGCATGCAGGGCTGTACCTAAGGTGATGCTCAGGAGATGCCCCTCTCATGCCCCAATATGAGTGGATGCTAAAAAAAATTTAATATTTAGTCAGATATGATATTAGACTCGATTGAATTTCAAACCAATATCAGCCTAAGCCAAAATGAAAATAATTTTTTTTGAAATGTAACATTAACACAAACACTGAGACATTTAAACCCAAAGTTTTGCACTGTCTACAATTCGATTCAATCCAAAAAGATGATAAAGAGCAGCACTTTTTCACAGACCATATGGGTAAAATCCATTTTTTCAAACCAAATAGCATAAACTGTCACAATGATCTAAACTGCTTATTTGAAAGAAAAAAAACAATGAAACAAAGACCACATCAACCAATACAGAAAACTCAACTTTTAACTTGTAATAAACACAACCGACATTACACCACCTTCAGTTCATGTGCATGCACCGTCTCCGGGTAAACCAAGCTCTTAGCTCCGGTGTAGTCGACAAGCTTCTTTCCAAATGCCGCTTTTGGGTGCTCTCCGGTGCCAGTCATGTACATTAATCTGTACTCCCATTCCACCACCTCAGGGCAGATAGCTTCCAGACGAATTTAACCCTAAACCAAGACGGTTCAGTTACGTATCGTTCTCCTCTGCACGCACTCCTAACTATCGCCTTCGCACAGCTTTGGATCTGGACTATGCTCACTTGTGCGTTTCATACAATCGTTCAACAAGATATAAGATTTATGACAATCACATGCAAACATGGTTCAGTGGCACGATTCAGTCCAAGATATTAGAGAAGGGGTTAAACAACACTTCCAAAATCAATTTGCTAGAACCGAGGGTCCACGCCTGAACATGGAAGGATTATTTTTCAACCAAATTCAAGATGTCGAAAACAGGATGTTGGTAGCTGAGTGTTTCTTGGAGCTTATGGAATTTTCGTAACAACATCACTTTCAAGAATGGAACTAGCAACGCTGATGTTCTGGTGAATATCATTAAGAATCGGTTATGGCTATGGTTTCATGCCCAATGTTCCGATGGCTTTTCTTGTTCACGAGTGATTGGTTTCTGAACCCCAGATTATGCTTAGTATCCATGTGGGGTGCTTAATTCTGAAGTGATAGTGCGGCGAAGTGGATACTGTCGTTTTAGAATTTATTGTCGTTGTTTTATAGTTCTAAGTTGTTGTCCTAGTTTGTTTTGTTGTTTGTCCTTTAATTTATTGTGCTTGTTCTGTATTGTGCTTGTTCTGTAAGAATACCCGTGGTATTCTTATCCCTATGCTTTAGTATTAGCTTTTATCGATAAATTTGTTTTGGACGACCAAAAAAAAAACATGTAAACATGGTTTGTAGAAGTTGTTGTTTAAGTTCCATTGACATTTCGTAGAACAGTCAGCATAGCTTTACTAAATTAAAAATAAAAATAATTTAGACAGTATTAATAGAAAAAAAATTAAATAAAAAACTTGGAATTATTTTTTAATTTTTTTTTTAAAGTTCCGCAATGGTTGTTCCTAGCCGCGAAATAGTCATTCCAGGACATGAAAGTGTCGTTCCTATATGCGATGGCCGTAAAATCGTCTTATAGTTACACATCTATTTTAGCATGAAACTTTATCACCGTAATTATCGTTCCCGTTCCGGAATGGCCATTCTGATCGTTCCACTATCGTCTTTGCGAACCATGCATGCAAACCAGTTTATTCATTAATTTCTAAGGTAAACCTAAAATGGTTTTGGAAAATCGGAAATTTTGAAAACTTAAATCTTAATATTCATAACGGCGATGTAGAGGTAAACTGCACATTTTCAAACTATATGATGTAAATTGCATATTTTCAAACCATGCTCGTTGTTTTAAACCCCCAATAAATAATATTGTATCGCATACCATAATTTGTTTTAATTGAGTAACAAACTTACGCAATTTAGAGCAAGGTATTTAGTCATAATTAATGGATTAATTAGATTAGTGTTTGAAAAAATAAACATAGTTGAAAGAAGTTTCTTAAAAATTGTATTTAGTCGGAAAGAAGATATTTTAGATAAATTTTGTTGAAAGATATTTTTTATAAATAGTAGCGTTTTTAAATTTCCTCTAAAAAAAAATCATGGCCATGGTACATAACATTATGCATCACATTCACAAGTTAATGTGATAATTACACTCATGTAGGCTCCAAAAGTTTGAAAAGAAAAAAAAAGCTATGAAATAATAGAGAATGGTCCAAATTATTCGATATTGAACTTTAAATGATTGATCTACTTTAAAACAAATGGAAAAAAAATAATAATAAATATATATATTTATATATATATATATATATATATATATATATATATATATATATATATATATATGTTTCCTCTTATATAAATATATATAATATAAAATGACTGTGGTTCGTGCAAAAAAATTATTACGAGAAAATTTGCAGTAAAATTGTTACGAGAAAATTCATGTCAACAACATATATATATATATATAGTCCGTATATACAGTCCGTGGAGTAGGTTTGTGGAAGGTTTTGATAACAAGTTCGACTCCTCCGATTGAGCTTATCTCATCGGGATGTCTAGTATGGTTTATCCGAATGGTTTGATTTACAGGTTATTATGTCAGTTGAGAATTTACCTAATATACATCCAAATGGTAGCCAGCCACGGATATGTCATTAAAAAACTATATGATTAAAAATAAATACATATGATACGTCAACTTTCTATCAAATTCATCGATAATTGCTAGGAAGATTTTCTTGAAACATCGTAAAATGGTTAGGACTAGATTGTTTTGTGTATATAAATTATCTTTTATAATTTTTAGTTTTTAATTAACTTATAGATAAAATTAAATTTTAATCATTCAAGACTTTATCCTCGAAACGCTACTATTCAGCAATAATATATGGCAGTTAAAATTTCATAGATTTTCTTGTTATAACTTAGAAAATCAAACAGTAGGTATTGGTGTGAAAACTGACGAATCATTTTACTTTTTAATCAGATTATGATTATATATATAAATATATATTATACTATACTATATTATAATATATGAGCACTTTAAAGTAATCACTTTGATATAATTATTGTAAAATTTCAAAAATATCCTCTATTTACTTTAGTAATAGCCATGAGACCATGAGATAAATGGATAATATCGGAAGATCACCTATTAATTTCTCAACTTAATTCCCAAATTTTCACCATTTTTTTTCCTTCCAAAAATATGTGTGACAATTTTTTTTCTTCCCCACATAAAATATCATATTTAAATCAGATATTTCAAATATAAAAATTTAGTATACATATAGAATGAATAAAATTTAAAATTTCATTACACACGCAACGCGTGTGCATCAGGTGCTAGTATATATAATGCACAAGGACCTTAGTAGTCTGACCATTTCAAACCAATGTCTAACCACACTTATGACCATGTCAATCTAAAATATTACCATCACGCATGCCATCTATGTGTCCACCAATTTATGTTAAACCCTTCTCAATCATATAAATTATTATCACACCTACCATACAAACTACCAAATAATCATTGAATAATTTAAATTAAGAAAAACTAAAACCAAAATAAAAAATGGACTTTATAATTATCACATCATTTTACAAAAAAAAAGTATATGCATGCAACGCGTGCAGAATGTGACTAGTATATATAATACACGAGGGTCTTAGTGGTCCGACCATTTCAGACCAATCTCTAATTACACTCATGTCACTGTCAATCTAAAATATTATATCACACATGTCATATATGTGTCAACCAATTTAAGTTATGCCATTCACACTTTTACGGATTATGACTATCAATTCTAGTAAATATGATAAGGTCTTAAAAGAATTACTCGATGCAATCTTCAAATTATCAACCATAATTAGGGGTGATCAATTTTTTTTCTCAAATATCGCCCTAACTGACCGAACCAAGCCGAACCGTATCATTATATCTAATTTTTAAAAAATAAATCGTGATATCAAAAAAAATTCTCAAATCACACCACATAATTTGAGATTTTTTTTATTAATAATATTAGACAACATATTTGTTATATTATGTTTAACCTAATCTAAGTTACTAAAACAAACATATTTCATAGTGTTCCGAATTCTTTTAATAGTCATCATTTCTCTCTACCCTCTATCTCATTAAGCCACATAATCTACACTTTATTAAAATAGACGACGTAGATTAATTATCTTGGGGGATCACAAATTGAATATATCATTCATAATTTTAAAAAAATAAATTAAAGCTTATAACTAAAACATAATTAAAAATAAAACTATGAAATTTTTTTTTATTAACTATAAAAAAATCTTATAGTAAAATTGATATAAAGTTTTTAAAATAAACTAATCTATAAATTTTAAATAACCATTATTTAATGCAAAACTGTTATACATGAAAAAAAAACTCCAACTTTATACTTAGAGTGTGTTTGCAATTGCTTAGTCAAAGTACTTTTATGTTGTTTTTGCTTAAAGTTGAAAAAAAATTATTTTTTTAACAACACCGAGTTTTTGCTATTAAAGTAAAAAGCAGTTTAATGAAATTCAAAATTATTATAAAATTATCATCATACAAATAAAAGAAGTGAAAATCATCTCATGACATGCTTCTCTGCTTCTGTTTTTACCTACTTATTTTTAGAGAAGCAATAGCAGAAGCAATGAAATAAAACTTTCAAAATCTACTTTTTTTATCCGAAAAACAGATAAGCAGTTTTGAAAGCAAATCGCAAACACGTATATAGAAAGTGTTTTGGATTGTCATTGAAAACAGATTATCTGTTTTTTATATTTAAAAATATTTGGATATTTAATTTCCTTGCTTCCTTGAAAAAAAGGACGTAAAAAAAATAGAAAACAAATCATGAGATGCATCTGACTACATCAAGTTGACGATGACAATTTTGCAATAAATTTGAGTATATTAAGCTGCTTTTTATTTTAATATCAAGCTTTCAATATTTTTGCTCAAAAACATCGTTTTCCTACTTTAAGTCAAAGTAACATATAAATGTTTATAAACAATCCACAATAGAAGGCTAGTAAAAATCATCAATCTAACTACAACAATCAAATAAAATAAAATTTATCAGTGATTGGCTATATTAATAATATTCATGTTGGAACTAATTCTCCATGCACAGATTTCCCATTACACCTCATTGAAATTAGGCCAAAAATGATCATAAACAACAAAACCACCAACCACGCCATTGCGACAGCCATGCACCTTCCACCGCCGCCTCTCAGCCTTCTGCAGCAACTTTTCTCCGCCACATTCCCCACTTCCACCACCGTTTTCTCCTTCTCCTTCTCCTTCTCCTTCTCCTTCTCCACCCCCTCTTTGGACAAAATCGAACTCGAGAACGTACATGATCGCGATTGACTCATTTTCCCATCACAATTTTCATTCATGATCACTTCTCTTTCTTGAATCACCACACCATCATTATCCTCATAATCCCACCCCAATTCAACCTCATTCGCCACCTCTATCGAGTCGAAAATCAGTCGTCTCCCCTTTAGTTTACTGCTCATTATCACATCCCTTCTGTCCCTAATTATTTCTTCAACTGCAACATCACAATTCTTCGCATTCGAAATCGCATCAGAAGGCGATACTTTGCTTTGAAGAGAAGACATGAGCTCTCTTGGTGAGTTCTCGAGCATCTGTAGTTGATCAAAAGAAGTTAAAAGACTGCCACCATTTGATGAGCCAGATGAATTCATACTTCGGTTTTGTGGGGGCTTGGATTTTTGAAAAGATATCCATTCTTTTTCCAGAATGTTGTATTTTTGGACCAATTCTTGGTTTTTTTCACTTTGTGAAATGTTCGGTTTTCCTGCTTCTGATGATTTTTTCATGGTTGGGGTCTGTCTATCATGTTGGTCCATGCATCAGTTAATTAATGGGTAGTGGGGTTGATGGATGAGAATTCTGTGGGATTTGAAAATCCGCATGTTTCCTGATTTTTCTGCTTTTGAAATTTAAATCCAAAAGTTTTAGATAAGATATCTCCCTTCCTATCTATCTTCTTGTTGAGGATAGAATAGAATAACATTCATCGAATTAACCCTCAAGTCCAAAATGAATCATTTCCATAGTTATCCATATGATAACTCTGATGAGGGCTGCCTCCTTCCCTATAATCCACCGCCTAGAGCCTTTAAAGAAAACCTAGTCCGATTTTCTGAGACCATTCTTTGAGGACATAATTCCAGTATGGAGCTACTCTCAGTCGTCTCAGAGGCACAAAAGAAATTCCAGCCAAAATGAACTTTGCGGCTCATTTCGCATGCTCCACTTGGCTCGGGGAGATACATCTTAGTTGGTAGAACTCCGTTTTTGCAATTTGGGTCGTTGCGATTACAAGTTGGATGTCTAATTGTTCAGGAAGTAACGATAGTATCTTGTACCTAAACCGGTAACTCACTTTTCTGATCAATGATTTAGTCAAATTATTTGGAAATGTATCTGAAGCTGATTGAACAAGAAACAAACATTAGAAAAGGTTTTATTCGAACCTAGCCGAATGCACTCCTTTCAAGTAATTAAAAAAAGGAATGCATCCTAATTATTTATATCATAAAATAATTCACTAGTTAATACTAATCAAATTTGTATTATCAAGCATTGGAGATAAATCATCCGAGTGAGTAGAAAATATATGTGTTTCTTCTTCAGCCTTCAGTTTTCACTTCGGATATATCTTCAATTAAACCTTTACCATCCATTGCATCGAAAAAGAAGAAATTTTTGAGCGGATCACCTTTGCCTGATATGGCTTTAATAACTTCCTGCATGGATGAAATTTTAGAATTCAGCGATTGCACCAACTCATTTGCAGAAAACATTGAAGAGTAACTGGGAAGCATGTCACCTGCCCAAGGATTCCACCAATGATGGCACAAACAGGTGGGAATTCTGTTTTACCTTTCAACAATCTCACCAGGAGGGAGTCGGGTATCAGCGACTCACTCACTGACTGCACAAGTTTATAAAAGATTAGGCACAAAAATGGAATGTTATTCAATTGTATAACTGATGAACAAGTGCACAATACATACGTTTGCCTCACAAAGTTGGCTCCTCGACTTTTGGACATTGAACAAGTCGGTGGATGATGTTTCCCCTGGACTGCGGCCTTCAAGCTCTTCAAACTTTTCTATCACTGAAAAGATTCAGAACCATTTTAAAAACAAACAGGGTATAGAGAGATGGAATTGCATCATGTATAGGACGCAGTATAAAATCATTTGTTTCCACTTCAATAATCTTATTTGTTGCTTGAAATGGCAAGGCCAAACCATACCTCTCATGCCTAGGTACAACTTAGAAACCCTCTTCGGAAGTGATTTCCATGGGACAGAAATAGCTTCCTGGGTGGAACAAAAAGGAAATACAACTTAGCCGGAAATATCATGACAGACTCAAAAGGAAATGACAGGTTTTAGTGCATAAAGAAATAAGCAGATGGGAGCTGAATGATCTGTGTTGGTGGGCGGGGCGGTGAGTTTAGACATAAAGGTGTCATGCCCAAAGCATCCGACACCAGCTACTAATACCAACCACCTCTCTGTGTCAACAACGATGTTTTTCAATTTGAGATCATTTCAATTGATTAAAGGAATTTTGGAGTAATTACAGTTCCTGCACTGTTGCAACAGCGGTTGCCTATAAATTGGTTTAAGCATGGCATCTAAGTTTCTCTAAATCTCATGAATCAACTATCCACTATCCAGTAAATGATTTTGTGGGTGGTCCAAGATGGATAAGTTTGTACTTAACAAGCTGACCTTCACAATTATTTTTCACTTTACCCATCGACTTTTTTAATCTTTCAATTGGATGCTTTATATTTCGCAAAAAGATGGAATTTATACTCGAAACTATTTCCTTAAAACTGCTGTCCACAAAGAAACAGACAACCCACGAGCATGGTTGTTTTTGTCCTCAAAATCCAGGAGCTACCAGTTTACTCCAACCAGTAAACACAAAAAGAGAATTTTGTTCTGAGCTCGGTTAGACTTTGCGTGGAGGTCTATGCATCTTGTGTACCATGTCATAATAAATTCTAAATTATCATCCAGCAAGAGTAAAATGGTAAGTCGGTAAGTCCAGAAATTTGAGTCACTGACTAGTTTATATTTACATTTAAAAGAAACTAAACCATCATCTCGTGTAAATAATTTGGTAAAGCTAAGGTTAAGAAAACTTATCGAGCATAATAATCATACCTCAAAACTAGAATACTCTATAACGCATTCAAACTTCTCATCACCTTTTTCCTGCCAGAGGAGAGAGAAAATAAGTTGAATTTCGATTTCCACAAAATACACACTGAAGACAGAAAGTGATAAGTTCAGCTGAATAACCACACCAACAGACTGAAATTCTCAAGCTCAATCCCATAAACCACACGCCACAAGATCATTAATCGTAAGCAATTAACAGTCCATTAAAAGGAATTAAAATCATGGAACATGCAAAGTATGTACCCAATAAAACAATAACCACAAGGTAAAATATTAAACTGAGTTTTATATAACCTTCAAGTATGTGTAATTCTGCAAATCAACAAATATCTCAGCACACGTGTCTCTGCAATCCACTGTATAAAAGGCGACTCGTTTTACCAATTTGCGGCACTTCTCATTAACAGATCTCTGCAGTAGATTCATGCAAAAGAATAATAAGAAAACACTTAGGAAACCATTGTCCAAATAAGAAACATGCAACATGTAACACATGTAAAACAACAGCCCAAAGTTTAACTTTCTCCAACTATGTAAGGGCTGCTGACCTTTGTTGCTAGGGAGCAACAATTTATAACTACTGCGTCAAACTTGCCAAAGAAATCGACACTAAAGCTAGATAATTCACCTGAAAGAATTAAGGGAAAGGGCTATTAGATGAATGAAGTTTATGAACATCATAGCAATCTGTAATTAATGACAGTGCTTAAGGCATAAACCATGGACTTTGAAAGTGCTTAAAATAACCCATCACTCCAGCATTTAAACATAGTTCACACGTCAAACGAAAGTTACATAAAGCCTTGCACAAATCCTTCAGGTATGTCTCTTTTTATGCATATTATTTACTGAGGGAAGCAGTTAAGAGTTGTCATAATTAACCTTAAATTAACTACATCACAATTGGAAAGGAGAGCACAAGAAGAAAAATATTTTGTACATCACATCTGTATGCGATTTCATATGGTGGCAACTGTACCTAAACCCATAGCTAACTCGATACTCAAGCAGTGATGTCTTAGCAAGATGAAGCAGAAAATAAACTGCGGTGTTCCGGAATATTACTCAGCCAGCGATCATAAATGTTTGATGCCACACATAAGTCAAACAAAGGATCCACAAACTAGAATCCAGGTTTCAGAATTATCTCCAAATCAACAAATCAATAATTCAAAATGAAAAGAGGATCCCACCTTTTTCAACAGAAACTCTAACCATGGGATTAAAATCTTTTAAGGACTCGCAACAGAGCTCAGCAAGAGATCTCCCAGAGTACACACTCTCATCCAAAGGAATCAAAAAGTTGGCTGACAACAACTCCTCAGTTACTAAACGATCATCATTTATAGTCACACTGCCTACTCCAGCTAACACAATATTCTTGCAAAACTGCATAAACATAAGAACAATAATTGCATGGCTATAAACATTAAGCTGTCATAAGGATCCCAAATGCCTAAACCTCAAACTCTGACAACACAGGGATCATCATAGAGTAGCACAAATACCTCAATAACACTGCCTTCAAGTCCACTGACGAGTATGTGAGACTTGCTTAGCCTAAAATATGAATGATGTTATTATATATACCGTAAGAGCTATAAATGCCACCAAAAACACAAATTAAGCAAAAACAGAAGCAAGAATATTTGATACCTTCGTTGAGCATCGGCGCCCCAGACACGAATTTGGCGATCATAGAGAGCAGTTTCGTGCTCCGTCAGTTCTTCTCCGTCCATATTCGAGTTCAGCCTGAAGTTAACAGATCAGATAAACCCTAAGCGGAAAATTAAGCTGGCAGGATGTAGCGATGCTGTGATTAATCAAAAGCGCATTTGATAGTCGACAACTAACGGTAAAATCGCTCCACTTCTCTCCGATGAAACTGGCAATTGAACGAGATATTGGGGAAAGCAATACAAATTTCTTGAGAATTATAATTTTTTGACCTTTACATATATTATTATTATATTATTAATATTAATATTTTTAAAATTAGATATTGTATTATTATCAAAATGATATTGCTTGATCTTCGTATAAAATTTATTTCGAACTAAGCTAAATTAAACAGATTTTCAATCAGAACTATTCATTATTATTCAACAAAATTTTGATGAAGATAATATAATTTTTAAATCTATTTTTAATCCATATAACTTTTTTTCTATAAGGGTGAGCCTATGTGCAACTGTTAAAGTTGCTGCCATGTGATCTTGAAGTTCATGGGTTCGAGTCGCTGAAACAACCTCTTACATTGCAAAAGATGGCTGAATACATTAGACATTAAAGTGGTCTGATCATAACAACACAATACATTAGACATTAAAGTGGTCTGATCATAACAACACGCATAAACATTTATATCATATAATTTGACACAAATCCTTCTTTTATATAAAAAAATTTCCAAAGAATAATGAACTGAGCTCATTATACGCACCTTAGATTTTGAAACCGAGAAATGAGAAATCTTCTTGATAATAAATTCCAATTTCCACAATCTTCTTCTTCATCGTTGATTTCCAATAAAACTTTTAGACCTACAATTTTCAGACTCTTTATATCAACAAAAACTCACAGTTATACAATAGGGTGGGCAACGGGTTTGGGTTGTTGGGTTCCGACCAAGTCAGGATATTCGGTTACCCGACACTCGAATTCACCCGAACTATCTGGGATCGGGAGTTAATTTGGGATACATGAATCCCGAATACCCGATTACTGACCAATCACCTACCCCTAGACTTATATCAACATAATATTTTCATGATTTGGATAAATCTTTACCTGAAACATGAAAGTCGCGTACACATATTTTCGACAAATCCATCAAACTTATCTTGGAAGTTGAAACTAATGAGAAATGGATACTGAAACTGTATATGCAATGGAAACAATGAGTCTGAACAACGAGAAGTTGTTCAGTTCTTTTTTTTTTACCATTATAAAATACAAAGGATAATTCATTCAATTTTAGACCCTTGATATTCCGGCGATTTAATATTAGACTATGGCATACGAGGTATTTTTTTTAGGAAATAGTTTGAAAAATAATTTTGGTTGGATATTCTTTTTAAACTTGTGACATTTTTAAATTATTTCTTTGCAAAATTACTTTCAAATACAAACAAAAACAAGGTATTTCAAAATCTTGGTTAACAATCGCCATCTTTTAATTATTATGTCACCACAAAATATTTTGTTTTTTAAATATGATGTCGCATTGCATGTTGCTTAAAAAATAATATTTTATTGATGTCACCATCTCAGATGGTAACATCAATTAGAGAAATTATTTTTTGATGGAAGTCTTCATCTGAGATGTCGATTTAAGTAGAAGTCGTCATCTCAAATGTCGACTTAGGCCAAGTTTAATAAACTAAATGTTTTTTGAGTTAATTGTTGAACTAAATTTTTTTGGGTCAAATTGTTAAAAAAACCCACTTCTCATTATACAATATAATTTGCCACTTTTCACTGTTTTAAAATAATGAAGACCAATGGTTAATCCGCCAACTGAAGTGGTGGTTTCACTATTGTCTTCTTTTTTAATTTTTTGTTTTAAAGATATAATATTAGTAATAAAAAAAAGTAAAATTTAAATTAATAATAAAGGAATTGAACGATAAAAGAACAAGAGAAGTTATCAATGTATTCTTTTAATTCTTATTCACTTTTCAAGGACTCATTGTTTACAATCTAAGCTTGATGACTAAGCAAAATGGTGTTAATCTGTAAAATAGTTGGAATGTTATCCATGTTTTTAAAAGTCTTGAGGTCTACTCCAACTTTACAAGTGTAATGCTTAGTATTTTGCTCAAATTTTGTTATGTGGAGGAAGAAATATGAAACTAAATTGTGAAACAAGCTTGTCGGAATGACAGCTTCTCTTGTTTTCCAGAGGAGATGAAGAGTACCTATTCGTCAGTCCAGTGACATTAAAACTAGAGAGACCTTTCAATTTTATGCATCGGACTCCAAAGCCGCTTTATCTTCTTGCGATAAAGTCTCTCACACCCTCGGACATTTGAAACAATATTGTGACAAAAAGAAAAGTTTTTTGTGTCATCATGTTCACATGATGTTGTCGCGGTGACTCGTTACATTGATATTACCCTTAAAAAAAACATTACCCTAGGATGGCGACATATACAACCATCATTATGCTAACTTAAAGATAACATCAATGTAACCTTTGAAAACTTGGTATTGATGGCTCCCGATTTTTGGAAAACTTTTCGGTGTTACTTTTGCTGGAACTTATTGCGCTGGGGAAATAGCTCGTGGGAAGTTAAGGGAAAATGTTTGTATCGATCCTATTTGGGACCTACTTATTGTGTACAAAATTTATGGGGCGTGTATCTTAGAAAAGTAGCAATTAAAAACAAAAAATGACTTTGTATTAGAAATGTCGATGTGAGATTTGTAATCTCTGTTCTTAAGACAATATTGCCCCTCCTTGGTGGTAACGGTTTGCTATGACAATTTATCTCCCAAGATACAACGACTATGACTTGTGATAGGAGCACTCCAAATCACTACTCTTCAAACCGCAACAAACCTCAGCAAGAAAAAATTTGATGAACAAACTAAATGCTCACAATTTGATCTTTTATTTTATGTTGATTTCGAAAATCCAATATTAAACAAGTAGAGGAATTATTATATTTTTAGTAAACCAATAAATAACTCCAAATTGACACCATTTGGAGGCACCACATCGCGAAAAATCACACCCAAACGTGAATGGACACGCCATTTCACACCAACAGAAACATGGCTTGATCGATCGATCTCCTTCACCAAAACAGACGAAAAATCTGATGAGCTCCATCGATCGAGCTCAATTTTAATTTTTTTTCTTTTCCATTTTAATTCACTTTTCCAACACTATTGACCAACTTAATATGATTGGTCTAAATTGATATGTTAGTTTATTTATTTTTTTATTTAATAAGAGCTGTGTTTTAATATTGAGTTGATGTATAAGTTTCGAAATAAACCAGATGGATACAAATATTTCCCGGAATCTGAGTATGTACGTAAAGATGATGATAAAAGGCACCTCAGTTATTGGGAACTTATCGATAGTTTATAAAGATTACTGAGGAACTTGGCTCAGTTGTTATTTTGTTTTAACAACTACTAGCATAAGTACAATATCAATTACAAGAATCATCATATTAAGAGCATAAATCAACACTAAATTATAACCAACAACCATCGAGGCAAAAACATTAGCAAATAAAAATCATAACCTATTTTATTT
>CAJQUN010001305.1:0-80238 GCA_907163345.1 Haberlea rhodopensis
GGTACCCTAAATGTTCGAAAAATGTGGATTCAACCATCTAGGAGAATGTCTCAGAGGAAAGGTGCATGTTTCCGATGTGGGAAGACAGGCCACCGAATTGCTGTGAGTGTCCCGAACCTGATATGAGGGGGACGGCTTGTGTAAGGAATAACGGCCCTCCTAGTAAACCAAATGAGACTAAGCCGAACGCCAGAGTGTTTGCTATAACGCGAGAAGAGGCCGAGGACGCAAACGACGTTGTGGCAGGGACCATTTATTTAAACGAATTACCTGGTATACATTGTTTGATTGTGGTGCCACGACTCGTTTATATCTAAGAGGTTTACTAAGAAACTAGCCCTTAAGCCTGAACTGCTTAGTGAACAATATACGTAGCAACACCAGCCAATAAGACCCTTATAGCACATAGCATACATCGAGATTGTAATCCTATAGTATTAATGAAATCAAGTTTAATGCTGAGCTAATTCAACTCAAAATGGTAGATTTTGAGGTTATATTGGGAATGGATTGGCTATCCAAACATCATGGAGTAGTAGGCTGCCGTAACAGAATGTTAAACTCCAGACGAGAAAGAGATCGGTATACCACAGCAAAACTAAGGAACGAAATTCCTTCTGTCAGCAGCACAAACGTGGAAAGCTGTGAAGAACGGTGAAGAAGTTTACCTAGATACAATAAGCGAAAGGTTAAAGAGGAAGATGAACCCAGGATAGAAGAACATAGCCGCATGTACAAGAATTTCCGGATGTCTTTCCTGAAGAGCTGCCCGGTTCTGTTCCAAACCGAGAATTGGAATTTGATATTAATTTGGTGTCGGAGGCGCTACACCAATTTCTAAGGCACCATACCGAATGGCTCAGCCGAACTGAAGGAACTTAAGGAAACAACTGCAGGAGTTATGGACAAGAAACAAATCAGACCAAGTGTATCCCCATGGGGAGCTCCAGTGTTGTTTGAAAAAGAAGAAGACGAGGGAGCATGAGATTGTGCATCGACTACAGAGAGCTGAATAAGATTACATCAAGAACAAGTACCCTCTTCCAATGATAGATGACCTGTTCGATCAACTCAAAGGCAAAGGGTTTAAATGTGTTGTCCAAGCTCGATTTAAGGACAGGCTATCACCAACTAAAGATTAAAGCAGAGGACGTGCCGAAAACCGCATTTAGAACACGGTATGGGCATTACGAGTTCACGGTAATGCCATTTGGCTTAACAAACGCGCCAGCGGTATTCATGGATTTAATGAATCGTGTATTCAAGCCATTCCTGGACGACTTGTAGTAGTGTTCATCGACGACATACTCATTTACTCGTCGAGCAATGAGAAGAACACGAACGACACCTTCGTCTTACGCTCCAGACACTAAGAGAGAGAAGAACTCTATGCCAAGTTTAAACAAATGTGAATTTTGGCTAGAAAGTGTATCTTTCTTAGGTCACATAATATCAAAGGAAGGCGTATCAGTGGACCCTAAAAAGGTAGAGGCAGTTTTAGATTGGTCTAGACCAACGACAGTGACCGAAATCCGAAGCTTCTTGGGATTAGCTGGTTACTACCGAAAGTTCGTTCGTCGAAGGATTTTCGTCAATAGCAGAGTACTCTTACCAGGCTCACACAAAAGAACGCAAAGTTAATATGGAGTGAGAATGTGAGAGAAAAGCTTTGAGACTTTAAAGGAAAAGCTCTCATCCGCACCTGTACTGGTATTACAACTGAAGACATGAGTTTCACTATTTATAGTGATGCATCTAAGGAAGGACTGGGATGTGTACTCATGCAAGAATGAAGAGTAATGCGTATGCTTCAAGACAGCTCAAGCCTCACGAGCAAAAACTACCCTACGCATTGACCTCGAATTAGCCGCAGTGGTGTTCGCCTTAAAAATCTGGAGACACTATCTGTATGGCGCCAAGTGCGAAGTGTTCACGGGACCATCAAAGCCTCAAGTACTTGTTCACTCAAAAGGAACTCAAATGAGGCAGAGACGATGGATCGAACTTCTAAAAGACTACGATCTCACTATTAGCTATCACCCCGGCAAGGCAAAACAAAGTAGCAGATGCTTTGAGCCGAGAAAGGGCAAAGGGAAAATAATCTTAGCTACGGTCTCAGCTCAACTTGTCTTTCGAGAGACCATCAAGTAAGCCAAGATCAAAATCCGAGCCTAACCAAGCTAAAAGAACAAGTCAGGGAGAAGGAAATTACTGACTTTGAGATCGATAACAAGGGAATTCTGTGATGAGAAGGACGATTGTGCGTGCCAGATGTGAATAACATAAGACAAGAAAGTAATGTCTGAAGCGCACAAGTCAAAGTTTTCAGTCCACCCTGGGGAGTACAAAGATGTACAAGGATTTGAAGGAAAGTTTTTGGTGGAACGCAATGAAAAAGGACGTAGCTGAATTCGTCGCCCGATGCTTGGTATGTCAACAAGGTTAAAGCTGAGCATCAAAGACCCGGAGGACTTCTTCAACCTCTGGAAATCCCTGAATGGAAATGGGATCACATCTCCATGGATTTTGTCGTGGGACTACCAAAGTCAAAGCAGAGCCATGACGGAATATGGGTAATTGTTGACAGACTAACCAAGTCAGCACACTTTCTACCAGTCCGCATGAACTACAACATGGATAAGTTGGCAACACTATATATGGACAATATAGTGAGATTGCATGGAGTCCCAGTGAGCATACTATCGGACCGAGATCCCAGATTTGTGTCGCGTTTCTTTCTGGAAAAGCTTTCAGCAAGCTATGGGAAGTAAGGTAACTCTTAGCACGGCTTATCACCCACAAAACTGATGGCCAGACGGAGAGGACTATCCAAACCCTCGAAGACATGCTAAGAGCTTGTGTAGGATTTTACTGCAAATTGGAGCGAACTATTACCTCTAGTCGAGTTTGCTTACAATAACAGCTACCACAGTAGTATTGGGATGGCGTCGTATGAAGCACTCTATGGGCGCAAATGCCGATCACCATTGTATTGGGATGAAGTAGGAGAAAGAGCTATCACAGGACCGGAGTTAGTACAAGCTACTACCGACAAGATAGCTATTATCAGAGATAGACTTAAGAAGCCCAGGACCGACAGAAAAATTGGGCTGATCTGAAAAGGAGACCCTTGGATATAGAGATTTTGTGAGAAAGTCTATGTAAAGATTTCACCAATGAAAGGGGTAACCAGATTTGACAGAAAAGGGGAAAGTTGAATCCAAGATACGTGGGGACATTTGAAGTCTAGAAAAGGTGGGAACGCTTAGCCTATAAAATAGCCCTACCGCCAAGCCATGTACTGGAAGCAGAACCTCTAGTAACTCAAGGGAACTTGGACGAACGTTGAAATGTTGAAAATACGAAAGAAATCAATCCGTATCCTGGATACCAAGAACCAGTTCTGAAGAAGAAGGACCATTCCTTACGTCAAGGTCCAATGGTCAAACCATACGGAAAGAGAAGCTACTTGGGAAATGGAAGAATCAATGCGGGAGAAATATCCCTATCTTTTCCTAAATCAAGTTGACTCGAGTTTCGAGGACGAAACTTCCAAGGAGGAGGGAGGGATGTAAAGACCCGGATTTGAGGTCATCCAAAATGTGAGGTAATTGTTGCAAGTTAAACTAGTTGGGTATTTAAAATTCTAAGTGTTATAGTTTAACTAGAACACTATTAATTTAGTTAATTTATTTAGTGTTTTAGTAGGGATAGAATCCATGATTAAAGGAGGTGGCAATTCTCTAAACACTAGCAAAGAATTCCAATACATCAAGGAGTCCTCATCCATCTCAAACTTATCCCTTAACCATCGAATTTCAGCAGCTCAAGATCGAACAAGATCCTTCAGCCACCACAACAAATCGGTACAGATTTCTACCCATTGATTCTCGATTTTCAGCACCTTGATTCACTTGGCTTCGGATCAATGTCTATCAGATTCGTTCCCTAGAAAACCGAGAGACTCCAAGCCATATTAAAACACCTACAATTAATCAATAAATCCAGCTCCACCTCTTCTCATTCTGAGCAGATTTTACTCACCAAAGTCTTCGAAAGACTCCTCCTAAGATGCAACATTAAAGATCGAAACAAGATCAGATTGTCACCTTAGAATTCACAGATTTCGGATTCCTTCTTCCCCACTTTGAATCCTACTCGAACTCTTAGACTTAGCCCTACCTTTTGCCTATAAATAGAACCAACCAGGTAGTAGTTAATTACATCACAAGCCACCTTCCTTCTCAGCCTCCGAAAGCCGAGAACCCACATCAAACCAGCAAATTCCAGTAGCTAAATCCCTTCGAGAATCAGCACCAAAAGCCGAGGCTTTCATCGAAAATTTCCAGCATCTGTTTCGAGAATCTGGGTGCTGTCAAGCTTCGAAAAATCAGTCCAAAGCCAGTATAATTCTGTCCAAAAAGCCACGGCAACAAGTCTGGAAATTCATTAGTATTCTGAAATAATTCATCATCCTTAAGCCTTCGAAAATCATCACCTTATTCCATCAAAATTTCCAGCAACCAGTTTCGATAAAACTCAGTCCATAAGTCTTCGAAATTCTGCCAGGAAATTCTGTCCAAATCTCTTCTTCCTTTTTCCAGCAAGTTTCGAAACTAAACCGGAGAGATATTGGCCAAGAATTCCAGCAAGGAAGCCATCGAGTTCTGTCCAAAGTTCTGAACCAAAAAGCCAACCAAGATTCTGTCGGAATACGTTTGTGAATTCTGTCCGAAGGGATTCCAGAAGTTGGTTCAAGTTTGGACATTTTTATCGTGTGTTGATTCGAAAGCAAAGGAGATAAGAATCCTTCGTTTCGTACCTCGATTGATCAAACACGTCTACAATCTGTAAGTGGGCTTTTGTTATATATATTCGTTTCGTTTTCTAAAAATCATATAGTATGTTTTAAATTCCCAATCGATATGTATTATGTTGAAATTATGAAAGTATTATTTTGTAAGCACGTTAAACTCGAAATCTAATTGGATTTGGATCCCCATGACCCTGATGCGGTGGGATGTAACCCTAAAAGAACCTTATACGGTGGTAATCCGTTGTTTTCTGGATATCCAGACCCTTTATTCGTGGGTTAGCCGATGTTATGACCTCATCTCTAGAAGGGTTAAGTCTAGAGACTGATATCAGTACCAAGAAGAGAGTAGAATGCTTTACTGTGCTTAAGTATATGAAAATTATGAAACGTATGTTATGTCTGGCTCGTAGGGCAAATCAAGTATGTTATAGATACATTCATATCGGTTTATGCAAGTTTTATGATCCAAGTTTATGATAATATGTATATGTATGATATCGATTGCCCCCCACTTGCTGAGTGTTTACCAAAGCACTCAACCCCTTACTCTACATCCCCAGATATAAGCCGAAGAAGAATTAGAGCAAAGAAGAAACGCACAATTTTGGGGTTGGTGTGAAATCAAGTCCGCTTGCGTAGATCAAGATCTTTTTATGTTTTAAAGTTTTCCAGTTTTAAGACAATTTTAATTATTCAGTTGTTAAGTTTTTATATATGTACTAAAAGTTACATTAGCCCTCAAGCTTGGATTAGAATTCGATCATTTTCTTGTTAGAGCTTGATGATTAAGTTTCTAACCAAATGAATGGAGCTCGAATTTGAACTTAAACTTGAGCTTCAGGCCAAAACATTTAATTTTTCAATATTCAAGCCAACTAAAAATATTTGAGCTCAAGCTCGACTATGAAAAAGTGGCTTACTATTCGGCTCGATCTGGTTCATTCACACCCTATTTAATTTCCACAACTTATGCTGCCACTACTTCGCCTTTATGAACATGATATACTGTTTAAATTCAAAACTTGAATTGGGTCTTATTTTTTAATTCGGATGCATTTTTCGTGTATACCACCTGCTTGATTTCTGCTTCATGCCATCCATAATTTATTAGGATGATTCTCTACTTTACGTAAAGAGTTTCCTTGAGGATGCATATGCTTGCCTTGAAGTACCCCCATTCCTCCATCATATCATTTATGGCTTCACGCTCAATGATCTATGATTCGTTATTGGTTTTGGAAACTTATTCTTCTAACTCTTGTAGTTAAGGCTAAGGCTTATTTCAGAAGTATCCCATTATGGCTGCATATCTCGTTTTTCCTGTTGTTCAATGGATTTTGGAGTACTATTATCAGCTCCATTACCACAAAATGAGCTGAAGTGTATGGTTTTGCCTGTGTGCTCTCCTTTTATGCTTTTAAAGTTGGATAGTTTATTATGTTTCTGCAGAGAATGCAAATGTGGTCTTCAGAAGAACAGTATCAGCTTTTTACCCCTAATAAAAAGAAATGACTGCAGCATCACCTGAACTGGTGAACTGTCAAATTGTTTATCAATGTTGGAACTGCAACTACTCACCATCTGTTGCTTATGTACATATTGTCTATATCTTCTAAATCTCGATGTGACGCTCGATACATTTTAAATGTTTGTTATAGTTCTGTATCTATTACACCCGGAAATGTAACATATCTTCATACCTCTACGTACTCTTGGTCTGCTATTAGGTGCTTTTGAAGGCTGAATTTGAATTCCCGAAATTTTTTGGTAGAGTTTAATTTTACTTTTTGGGTGTAAAATGAAAATTGAGAAACGAAAAAGTACTTGAGAAAAACTATAAATCATTTAGGTAGACTTCTTAAAAACGTCAATTTTTGACCAAACAAGAGATTGGGCTGTTGAATAGATTGATTCATTGAGCTGTTGAATAGATTTTTCCCAAGCAGATAAAGCCTGTATCATGAAAGGTCAGAAATCATCTGAAGTTTTGTGCAGTCTATAAAATATAAATATTTTAGACATATATATATATATTATATAGATATATATATATATATATTATATTCAAAATCTAGTTGGACCAAATCATGTCTGGATCTTTCGTTTCAATAGTTTGGAAATGGATCCAGAAGGTAGAAATTTGGGCCAAGATGAACCCATTGATAATCGTACCCATTATCTGGATTAAACTCAAAGCAAGTTATCCCTCATCAAATTAAACAGCCATGGACTCGAATGATAAGACCGCATTCGTAAAAATAAATACAAATAAAAAAATATATTAGATTTTACATTATCAGATGCTCAAGTATTAATATAGGTGAATGGTGATTTTACTGAAGCTCGCGTTTCTTGTTTTTCGTCTTTCTTCCACGGATATATGGCTTAAATTTATTGATTATATATATTTTTAGTTTTTGAGACAACCAATTAGCTGGAACTTCTATTTCAGGCATTTCATGATGTGAATGTGATAGGACAACCTTTGCACGATAACCAATTGTATTTGGGGAATACCCCTTTGGACGTCAAAATTACAAATAATAGGCAAAAAACAAGCAAGTTAGGTTGCCGGCTTAGAGCGGTCAAAACTTACCACTCTAGCCACCCTAATCTCAGTGCTACTGTTGAGATAATTTTTGTTTGGTACCTAACCACCCCACTGGCCAAATCTAGTTTTCGCTTTAGCTATCATTTATGCATGACGATTATAGTAAAGTAATATTAACTTAGCATTTATGTTACGTTACAAATGCAACTCAATCATACCGATGAAACAGGTTCATATAATAGAATCTGTGATATGTGAATGTTACCATATTAATTCTCACACACAGCTTCAAACTCAATTCGAAAGGTACCATAATTCTAAATTTCTATGAACAGAATTTGGGCAAATGTACCCATGAAAGTGTCATTTCTACCTTAAATTCAAGTTTGCTACGGTACCATTTATTTCATCAGGTTTCAAGGTCCTGAGTAAGCAATGGATATGTCTTTCCATGGTCCTCTGTCTGACCTGAGGCAGCCTCCTTCAAGCTCTACAGTTACAGCTCCCACCAAGAAAACCCGGAAGCTGACTGAACACGAACGATTTCATTAGACTAGTGGCAAGATCGTGAGAAGAATGAACAAGTACAAGTAAAGATTTAGTACAACCCCCTAAACTCTTCTTACCTCTCGTCAATCATTTCAATCAGTTTAGGTTGATACTTGTTGCCAATAACCTATGAATTGAACAATAAGTCCTTTTAATTTATTTGACTTTGGGAAATGTACGTGGTTTGATACAAGTATTTTCATATACCTGAATCTTGGATGCTGTTTCGGGGTCAAGAAAGCATTTTATAGCACGCCAAAGTAATCTAAAGCCAGGGCCAGCATTTATGATAAACATTTGAGAAAGGGTCTGCATATAATAGACAACGATTATAAGAGTTCCGTTATGGAAAATAACTAATGATAGAAAAATGTGTATCAGAAACTGTTAGACTTACTTCGGGATAATCGTCATTATAAATCTTGCGGAGCTGCGTAAGGACATTTTGAACAGGTCTTGTAAAACTCTTCAAGCTCTGAACAGCAAAACAAACAGTACCAAAATTATCATAAATTTTTCAAAATGATAGAAAGTGAACAGTACAACTAGTGGGAAGAGAACTACTTACGACGCCTTCAACATCAAGAATCACCAAATTTCTGTTAATGTGTCTGTTTGCAGCGATAGAGCAAGCAGGAAACCTGACCCCAAGAGTCTTCTCGTAGTCCAGGACTTGATATTTGACATATCGATCTAAAGTGGTGACTTGCATTAATCTTTCCACATCAAGCTTTCCCAATCTTTCAATATAGATTGGTCTTCCTTCCTTGTCTACACCATGATAACCTTTGGGGTAATATTTCTGAACTTCATTCAATTCCTTAAAGTCAAAGTCCTGGAGAAAATACAATCAGTTCCAAGAATTACGAAGCATTTCAAAAAGGCAGACGAGAATGTAGTAACAAATTTACCAATTTCGACATGAGCATTGCAATCTTTCGACAAGATTCTGAAAACAAAACAAATGCTTTGTTCGTGCGATCAACCCTAAGTTTTTTAAAAATAAATTTTGTCTAGTTTCTTTGAAAACATAAGTTTTGACTCAAAATGTCTTACATTGCCAAAACCCTCATCTTCAACTACATTAACATGTCACCCCTGGCTTTATCAGCATTTTTTAACTTGCGAAATCCTTGGTCAGAGAAACTTCTCTCTTCCTTAAAAAAAAAAAAACTTATCTCATCTCTACTGATATTCTTTCTCTAGATACTTTATCTTTATTTTAATTCATCGAAGTTGGCATCTCAGATTGAGACCAGTATGTATTCTAATCAATAATTGTATTATTATCAACTCAGATGATCGTCCAGGACAAATTATCTGTATTCTCGTCATGAAACCCTAAAATGAAAGCAAAATTTGGATGAATTGGCATATCAAGAAAATGTATGGACGATAAAACTGTGAAAAGTGTAGTCAACGTCACCTTCATCACGGCGTTAGCATCAAAATTTTTCCTCCAATTAAACATATCAGTCAAAGAGTTTTGTTCCTCCATTGTTACTCTTTCTGGTGTTCACTGATAAGTATGAAGCATTAACAATATCAGCCCAAAATTTCAGCCAATCTATAACAATTCCTTTGTTGATGAAACTATACACAAAGTTCCGGAAACCAAGGATGATAATGGAAAAGCTTTTAGATGCCATGTTTAGTTGAATAGAGAAAGCATAAACAAAGGTACTGAAGCAAATTATTGAGGTCATGCTCCAATAACTTCAATTTCAAGTTTGATGAATTTGTTGAATATCATATGGAAACGTAAAGAACCATCAATAAAGTTCAATCTTAAACGGTGAAATCCAATCACCACGGAATCTCTACGCAAAATAACAGGAACTCGAACTAAAAAGATAGAGCAAAACATATTTATATATAAAACACAAAATCATCATTAAAAAAAAGGAACAACAGCACGAACGCAATTATCGGAGTATAAGAATTCGAAAGCAAGATACCATGTAACAGGAAATTTCGTACTCACAAAATGCAGCGGATTTTTTAGAACTCTGGGTCTTGTACTTCAATCGAACGAAGAAAGGCAGCGCTTCAAAAAGGAAGATCGAAGAAAGGCAGCGCATCAAAAAGGAAGATGAGGTGGCCCGATGATTACACGTGGCAGGATCCTGGTGGTGCCGCACTTTTGGCGGGAATATGCCGCGGAATATAAATGCCGTTCATTTGTTTTGACGTAACCGTCAACTCGATCATTCACAAGCATGCGTAAGGGAAATTTGTGATCCCACCAAAATTTTTCGTAATAATTTTTTTTTTCCCTTACAAATAAGATTTTTTCAAAAAAATTACAATTTAACCAAAAAAAAATTATAGTTTGCCTCTTGAAAATTATATTTTGCCTCTCTTTAATTATATTTTGACCCCCAAAATTTTTTTTGACCTAAAACTTTTATGCCCCCTTCCTTAAAATCCTACGTCCATCACTGAAAATGCCCACCATGCATTATATTCTAAATGCTAAGATCTATTTGTAAAGACAATGTCTTTAAATATAGCATCAGAATAAATTGCACGAGGGGTAGTTATTTTTTAAGAACATCGTTATTCAAATATTATATAATTAATTATTTTTAAAAATATAGGAATTAATTCAAATAATATGTAAATAAAAAGAAATTAAAATTGATAATTGATAAATGCAGCCCAACTTTCCACCATTATTAATAGTTGTATGTATAGAATCATCTTAAATGTCCAGGAAATTCAATAATACCCGAAAAAGCCAATAGTAATTTTAATACAATTCTGCATTATATTACATAACATATAGTTTTTATCCATACAACATACACATATATACACATACTCATGCTTTCTTTTGATAACTGAAAATGGCTCGAAAGTGAATGTTATGTACAAGTCGTATCCATCCTCTCTTCAGCAAAGAGTCGCAAACACGACACCGTCGCTATGGCCAGTTTTTCTTCTTTCGAAATTGAGTAAGCTTATTCCTCCACGAAGCTGCACAAAAGTTTGACCTTAAAAATTGTTGGAGGATAAAACGAAAACTAAATGTGAGATGATTTCATTTCATTCATGTCAAGTGTGAGGAGGCGCGATTAAACGCAATGGACTCGAAGAAAGGAGCCTTAAAATTAACTTTGCCACAATATGAAGCCAACTTAAGTGGTAAGAATCAATGAAACTTTAGTTCAAAGAGAATAATGGAGAAGAGAGGTAAAC
The DNA here is from genome assembly GCA_907163345.1 of Haberlea rhodopensis. Lineage (NCBI taxonomy): Eukaryota > Viridiplantae > Streptophyta > Magnoliopsida > Lamiales > Gesneriaceae > Haberlea > Haberlea rhodopensis. The sequence goes on from CAJQUN010001305.1 coordinate 11,118, forward strand.
ATTGTCCGACCAACTAGTTTGGAGCGATGGCATGGGTGGAAAGCCCATTTACCTTGCAATTTTTTACGACAATAAATTTACACCGGATGCTTGACAATCTGCTATTCCATACTGGGAAATATGAACTTACAATATTCACAAATCTTTGATCATGCAAGTCTTGAGAAGAAATTTCATAGGTAACTCGGGAGAGTGCTCAATGTACCTTGTGAACATCATTCAGCAGAGCACAGAGAATTGCGTGTTTACTTAGATTTTATCGTTAGGTAGCCAGTCAGCATGAAACATTGACAAATTTATTATGCATGGGGATCTATATAGCCAATCTTGGATAAAATGCTTGATTGTTGTTATATTTCTAAAAATGTAAATTTTACCCCCATACATATTATATGGTTTCCTGCCCCCATCGTCCACTCTACTAAATTATTGGATCCATTTATGCAGATATGCATAAAATGGAGAAAAAATACCTGCATCCCGGTAACGTTCCTCAACCACTGCAATCAACATGTTCCGTACTAGATCAAACTCCTTCGTATCAATACATGGCTGCCCAGTAGGTCTTACATTAAGAAAAGCTTAGTTAGTACCATTTGAAACTAATGCAATCTACTCACATTTGAGTTCTTGCAGCAAAAGATAATAGTTCTGAAATCATGCTTGCAAGTTCCAAGTTCCTTTAGGACATCATTCATACCTGTCAAGTTCGGTAAACAATCTGCCATCAGACACAGAGCTCCTAACTGACACCTTTGGTGTCTCCACAACCCTCACACCATCGTTGTATGCCAAAAATTTGTTCACTTGTATTGGCACCTGTAGTGTAATTAGGAGGCTAGACAAGTTAGTCCATTTAATATATAATTGAACGATAACTTATGATGTCCATTTTAGTATTACCTTGCATCTCACTGCAATGTTAATTGCATCTGAGGGTCGGAGATCAAATCTGACACTCTCCGCTTCATTATCCAACTTCAATCAGAATAAAATAATTAATCCATGGATAAACTACCGAGCGTAAGAAGAATACTTGTAATTCTAATGTTCAATCACTTACCTTTGTAAGATGCAGCTCAGCAAAATATGCCTCGTGTATCCTCTTGGTGACACGTACGAGCTTCACCTGAAAAAGAAGAAGATAAGTCAGTGCTGAAATGCTCATAAAAACGAAAATACAATAGCTTATATCGACAACTCACTGTATAGCCCATCTTCTCAATCATATCTTTCACCACTTGATACATGGTGGGCCGAGCCTGAAAATTTTATTGGAAAATTAGAATCTAACCGAAACATGAAAAATATCTGTTGAGTGATACAGAAACAACATCATGGAAATAATGTACCATTTGAACATTGCGTACAGCTGCCATGAGTAGCACGCTTGGCATTTCCACTGTAATAAACACCATAAGAATAAATAAAAAAAACGAGACAATAAAATGTGGATAAAAGTAACACAATAAAAAGAACAAATTTACATTCATAGAAGGTCATATTAAAATCTTACAAACTATTATGGGGAGAAGTAGGTCAGTCCCGTCTTCCATCTTCAGAACTATTGCAGGATGCGGAGCATAATCCGGTAAACGACTTCCCTGAGGATTATTATGGACACATCTCAAGTGTCCACCATCTCTCATCTTGATCATGAAACCATCCGAGCCACTTTTCACCTCAACTATTACAAACAATAAACAATTAATATGTTTATATATTCCACATTATTATTGTGATTAATTAATACGAGTATAGGAGCTCGCCACATATACATTAGAAGAATAATTCTCTCATCTAGGAGCTTTCATATAGATCAGAATGTATTTTTCCGAACACTTGCGAATCATAACAATGCAAAGGATGGAAAAACAGAAATTTTCTAATTCCAAGGCATGCAATTATGTGCAATAAAATTCAACTCCACATACCAGCTTCAATCACACTAGAATTAACATAATCAGCATCATTCTCGTTGGAATTTCCAGCCATGCTACCATTACCATTTGAGGATGAACTGAAACTACAGAGAATAGATATTCCTTTCCTCAAATTCTGTCGAAAACCAGTGTTTGTCTTGCCAGTATGGAGCCCTTTACCCCATAGCCCACTTCTAACGACTTTATCTTTCAGCAAAGGTGAACTGGCAGGTACAGAGTAGACTCCAGTCTGTTTCGATCCTACCACCGGGCAAACAACAGGGCCTTGAAGAGAAGCCATCCTGAATCCTTTAAAATGCATTAGAACAACAAACAGTAAATATCAAATTTTTACAAGCCTGAAATGTTGATAGTAAACAGATGAACAGAGACTTGAATATGATTCACAAGTTACTCATCTTTGAATGATAGTTAAAGTCTGCCGTCAGACTTTAATGATACAAGATACAGTCAGATACCCGAATCTTCAATTCAATGTTCAGTAACTCTGAAACTTGTTTAAGTGAAAATTTCAAGAGAAAGCTCAACGTTGACTAGATAGAGGGATTTCAATTTAGTCATAGATTTCTTGTCCTATATCTAGAAACTAATCATAGTCATCCTCAAATTACGCAGATTTATCAACCATAATATACAACATAGAATGAATCAGCAGCAATCTTTACAACAGTCGAAGACAGAAATAAAGCCGATATCCATTAAAACAATCTCAAAGTTTTGCAAGTCAAAAACCAATAATTTAACTGAATCATCGTTCTATTTTACAAGTTACCCACGTCTTCAATGAATAAAGCCTCTCGGTTTCTATTCTCAAATTTTCAAGGTTTAGCCTTCATTTCATTGTTTAACATACAAAAACAGCCCATAGAAAAAAAAAACATCCTAGATTTTCTATATACCAAGAAGTACCAAAAAAAAACTTCTTTCCATACATAAAAATCTACAACTTGAAAATAAAAAAAATAGCTCTTCAAGTTTCAGCAATCAACAGAAAAACCCACCAAAATCCGCAGCTTTATTCCCAGAACAAGGAACTGTAAGAATTTTACGGAATCAGGAACAAGATATAATTGATCTGAGGTCTAAAAATAACAAGAAGAAAAAAAATAAGGAAGACGAATGAAAACTGGGGAGACGAATGGAGAGTTGATGACTGAGAGTAGATAATAAAATAAAGAAGAGAGAGAGAGAGAGAGTGATAAGAAATAATTTTGCCTACAGAGACTGATGGGTTAAGTGGCGGACCGACCGGAGATATTATTTGATTTCATAGTATATTTAGATACGAGCATGGTTCGGAACTGTCGATTGATAGTGTGAAACCGCCGGTTAGATAGTTCATAAAAGCTTGTCCATTAACCTTAACTTTCGAAGACGGTTTTGGCTACTGTTCATGAATTGCCAATTACAGTTACGATTAACATCAGGTTACGATTACGGTTCGACCCTTATATTTTTCAAAATATTTGAAATTAAAATTTTATTTAAAAATTTGAAAATGATTAAACATAAACTTTAAACAAAAATAAAAGTAAAATTGAATTTGAAATGAAATATTTATAATTTTGGCATTATAACACATGAAATTTGTGTGAAATCTTTATAATTTTGGTACTAATTACACATAATATTTATATGGAACATTTACAATTTTGGTATTAGTTACATATGAAACATATACAACTTTGGTCTAATTGCAAATGATATTGGTATGGAACATTTACAATTATTGTACTAATTACATATGAAATTTGTATGAAACATATACAACTTTGGTACTTAATACATATGAACTTGGTATGAAACCTTTACAATTTTTGGTACTAATTACACATGATATTGGTATGAAACATTTACAATTATGTTACTAATTACTATGAAATTGCTATGAAATCTATACAACTTTGATACTAATTACAAAAGATATTGATAAACATTTACAATTATGATACTAATAATTATATATGAAAATTGGTATAAAACATATACAACTTTGATACTAATTACAAAAGAGTTTGTTACGAAACATTTACAATTATTAAACAATGAAAATTGATATGAAACATATACAACTTTGATACTACTTACAAATGATATTGGTATGAAATATTTACAATTATGGTACTAATTAAATATGAAATTGACGAGTATAACATTGAATTATTTGTTATTTATCTATAAGAGAAAATACAAAAGTTTTTGTTATGTTAAAAAGAGTCCTTAATGAGATATATGACTATCAATTTAAATAAGAAACAAATGTCAGTAAAGTTACTTTTATGATGATTTCATTGGTTAATCATAAATATATTAAGTTTGAAGTTATTAATTTATATAATATAAAATTAATAAATTATCAATTCAATACGTTGTTCCAAAATTAGTATAAGTAAATTATTAAAAGATTTTATTAATTAATCAAATATTACATTATCGAGTTTCTATTGTAATTCATATTGTGGGAAATTAAGATATCCTTATTTAATTGTTATATATATAATGTAAATCAAACAATAAACATAAAGTGCTTGTAGAATAATTAAAAGGTATATAATATATTTGTTTGTAGTAATTTGCTCCATTAATATTTTATTTTGCAACCATTATTTCTTTAGTTCTGATGAATTTATTAAACAATTTTTGTTATATTTACTTTGCTAATTTGTTTCTATTTTACAATATTTATTTAAGAGCATAACATGTTTTTCTAGATAATTTTTATTTAGATTTGTCAATATAAAATAGTTAGTATTACATTACACATATAATATATATTGTCTTTTAATATATATAATTATATTATCTAAAATAACATAATCAATGCAATAACTTAATGGTAAGAAGATGTCAATATATGATAGAGCTCAAGAGTTCGAATTTTCATCCACACACTTTAATTTTAAATATTAAAAAAATAATAATAATAAACCGGGGAGCCGACAGTTCCACGATTTTCAGGCTCCCGTCAAACGGAATCAACAGGTAATCGGCTCGTTGACTCGATTACGGATCCGAGTCGAGCCACGGTTTATGGCAAACAGCGATCATGTCTAAGCATATTAAGTAACGCGGGTTGAAAATCTTGTGAGAGGATAAGTGTAAAACATTTCAAGCATTGGTAAAAGGTTTACATTGATGATTTAAAGCTTTATAAATTAGTATTATTTATTATACAATAAATTATTTTATATTGGTTTATTATTTATATTTAAGTTATAGATATCATAGCAATTTCATTTTCACATCATTTAAAATAAAAGCCTCTTATGTTCAGGTAATGTTTAGTTTTTTAATCAAATCGATCAAGCCAATTTAAGAAAACAAAATTTGTAACTATGTTCATAAAAGCACTATAAGTTGCCTCGTCAGCATTAGATATTTCGTGTGGAAAAAATAATTTTCATGTGATTTAATTTATATTTTACATTGAAATATATATAGATATATATTTTTTGCACAAAGTCACTGAGAAAATAAATCAATTTGACGCGTCCGTGCGAGGTTCTTCATTTCTATTAATAATATGTCACTAGTGTTTTCATGTACTGTCAATTTTTTTATAAAAGAATATGGTAATCGTAATTTTTTTTTATTTTTTATTTTGAGATTTAATATATTTGTTAAATTGTTTTTTGAGTTTAATTGTTTATTTATCTTTTTTAATAACTATTTTTGTTGGACTTTATATGTTTATATTTGATTTTGTTATGTAGAATGATAATATTGTAAATAATAAGATTGTTAGGTGCATTTTGGTAAATTTGATGGCATACCAAGAGACCTAAACGTACTCTTTACTTTATATATAGGTATAAATAAGTTCTAACGAACATCATTTATTTAGATATATGTAAAATAAAATATTTAAAAAGAAAAGGAAATTAAATTGGTTATGGAAACGTGTACAAGAATTTTATTTCATACTCCGGATAAGGAGTCATGGTCGTCTAAACCATCAAATTTCAAGTCATCTTATCCAATAACATCACAGCCGCACAATATTTATCATCCAGCATTCGGATATTTATATTGGTTAATAAAAACGTTTATTTACATGCCACTGACATAAAATAAAATAAAATAAAATAAAAAGGAATTGATGGATCCAATAGAAGAATAAAAATGTGATAACAAATTGAATAAGGAATGGGACATCATATCAAAGTTTATAGAAGTCATGCTTTAACGAAATTAATGGATCCAATAGAAGAATAAAAATGTAAGAAAGGGCAAAAGGAACTCATCTTGATCAATAGCTTTCCGTATTTAGGGAGTCAGAAGTCTTCATTGCTCACAGTCCATATACCTCAGAGAAGACCATAAATCAGGGAAGTCGATCCTTCAACTTTGTTGTTCAGTCATTCACTTATTTTGCAGTTGCGTATATAAGGATGATAGTAATTTATATACTTGGTCCAATATGGCCGGTACCTATTCATTGCCAACTCAAGCCACGGTTTCATGTTCCCATTGTAATGTACAACAGCCGCATTCTCAATTTCTGACCGATCAATGCTTGGATTGTAACCCAAACCAAGAACATGCCACGACTTTTCCAGTGGATATGTAAGCCCATAGAAAGTAATCAGACCCGGAGGCAGTGTCCCTAGCTTCCAAAGGACTCTGTCTTCATTCTGAGGCCAATGAAGAGAAGGGGAAGAAAACAAATGAAGGAATTGACAACGTTTTGAACCAGGAAGTAATTTTCAAACACAAAGCAACACCGAGAAAAGAAGCAAAGTTTTAAATGAAAAAAGGAATAACACAAGAAATTACCATATTCTGCCATTTGTGGTATATGCCAGTTATATCTTTAATCTTCCACTCATTGAGATCGAACATGTTCATTCCATATGCCCACCCACAAGCGTTTGGATCAAAGCTTTTAGCTATATGAGGATTGGAAAAGTTTAGGTACTTATCAAACCGATGAAAGCTCTCACCACAGGTTTCAACTGCACCATTAACTTTTCCATGAAGATCTACTTCCCACAATCCAGTCAAGTCTTTCTGAACAACAATGTCATCATCGAGAAAAAGAATTTTATCCAACTTGGGATAAACCTCTGGGAGATAAAATCTTAGGTGGTTAAGCATTGATAGGTACTTTGGGTTCCTGTATTTCAGGTTAGAAGAACTGGCAGAAAGTGTGGTAGGATGAGCAGCCTTGAAGTAGTACTCTTTCATGGCGGCAGACTCCAACTGACGTAAAACGGGACAATAAGAAGAGTTAAGCCACTTAAATTCGTCAACATTTTCAACATGGATGGTAGCTTTACCGGGCGGGTTCAAGAGAAACCACATATTCATTGCCCCAAAGTTCAACTTATCAGTAACCAGATGAAAAACATGTTTCTCGGGTTCCTGCAAATAGTACAAGAACCATGCATAATGTCAAAAGAATGAACCTATAATTTGGGAAGAACTGTGAGAGGAAAATTCATAGTAGGAAGTAGCAACAGAAAAGGGAACAAAAAAAAAAGGACAGAATTTGGCATAGTTTTGCTTTAATATTGCTGTTTTCAATTAAGTAACAAGTCTTTAGATATCAACCAAAAATTAAATTACACAACCACAGTTGAACAAAAAGGAAAACTAAAAGGCAAGCAAATTTCACACCTTGGCATTCATGATGGTTGAGTTGACAACCACAGAAACAGCAAGAACATTATCAGAAAAGAGCGCATAATGGTGAAGGCTGGGATTTTCCAGGTTTTCAATCCGCGGGAACTTTCTTTTCTCTTGCGGAAGGAGGTAATAGTCAATTGTTAAGCGCATTGACAAACAGTGAAGCCCATTTGGAATTGTCTTTGCTGCTATTTGGCTTAGGAACGTGCTTTGCTTTTTTAAAACCCGGACTTGCTCATCTGCAGACTGCAGCATGGCTCTTAGCTTCCCAGTGACAAGCTTGCAATCATACAATTGCTCTCTGGATTTAGCAAGAACTTGGCCCATTGCTTTAATTTTATCAGGTGCACTGTCATATGTAAATACATGTGTAGACAATTAACCTAGAGAACAAGCTAGAGTCGAGAGGTTGCACACAGATAATAAACATGCATCCATTACCTGCGTTGTAAATTAGAATCAATAGTTGCGTCTCCCAACGAACGCTGACTTTCTCTGAGGCGGTTCTGTAACTCATTAGCCAAGTCAGTCTTGTTTTTCATCCTTGCAAGACTTATATACACCCTTGCCATTATCATTTGATCCCGTATCAAACGCACATTTGAATCAGAATTTTCATTCTCATTTTCTTTCCTCCATATGCTATACTTCCCTAAAACTGCAGAATCAACTGAGTTTGAATGTTCAATAGCTGCATTTTCAAGCTTTACAGTCGCTTCATCGTCTGGCTTCGCCAAATCAGCAGCACGCTTTTCACGTCTTTTTTCTCTCAATTTCTGCACATTGATCACATAAATAATCCAACAGCTCAAGGTTATCCAGGGACAGGAAATTTGCATATAGAAAAATGCAAATTTAAGGGGAGGTATTTTCTTGCTCTTTCAATAAAAGGAAACAAAAATGGATTTTATCACAAAAGTTACAAATGTACAAAGTATCAATGACAGTATTATACAAAAGTGAATCCTGGTGCTTACCCTTCTGAGTAGTATAGCAGGAGTTTCAATAAGACTAGAATGATCCTCTGCATAAAATAATATGCCGAGTCAATTATTTCATATTTATACAAAACAAAATGAAGTACCGCATCAAAAAAAAATTCTAGAAAGCTACTACCATTTGAAGTATATCCTTGATTGCCTCTAAATGTTTCTCGGCTTGCATTTGAAGCCAATCCAGTGGACTTACAATCACCAAATACCAAAGAAAAAAACATAAGCATCTTTCAAATGATAATATCTTTTTCAACCACATAACATAACATAACAGGAGCAACGGTTTGATGCTCATTCTAACCTTGGCAAAAGTGTGATTATTATCAGCAACAGTTTCTTGCCCCAAAAATTTCCACGAAGCCGACATATTACTCTTTCTGAAAAAATCTACACTTAAGGGTCCTAAATCATCAGTGCTGGATTTAATGACATCCATTACCTATAACAGTGCCGAAATTTTCAAGAAGTGACAACATATGAATATCTTTTATAATTTGTTTCAGAACATATTCATCAAATCAAAACTTGCCTCTTTTGAGAATAGAGATTTAAGATATTGCAAAGCCAACCTCTGTCTCCAATTAAGATCCTGTACAGAGCAGTGGTTTATTAACCTAAAATCCAATCCAAACATAAAGTATAATGATGTATCACAGAAAGGTACCAGTCCACTAGAATCGGTTGAAAAGTCATTTTGGCCTGCAGAACATCGTATACAAGTTTCAGACTTTCAGTTATATATAAATGTGGAAAGTTTATTAATAGCCAGGTGACGAGTGAAAGTGCATGTGGACAAACAGAAAGAAACTAAAAGCGCCTACGCTTGTCAGTCCTATAGCTCTCCAAGTGTTAACTAACCCTTCGAGAGTTTATTTACTGTTATTTTGCACCACCGGGTTTCAGAAATCCATGAAATCATCCCAAATTTATGGTTTCCATCCGACTAATTTTCTTAACCCTCGACCCTATGCAAATGAAGGAGAAGCAAAGAACAAAGTGTAAGGAGAGAGAGATAAATGGAAAAAAAGGTCAAAAAGTTCCCGAGAGCCCCACTCCAATTTCTACCTGAAGCCTTGTTCACTGGTCATGTTCCCAATCATCCAATTGTGGATGCCTTCAATCCTCAAACCCCCTTCCCGATAAATATCCCCAAAATATTCTCGTGAAATCCCTTTTCCTCTCAGCAGTTGAGACCACTTCCCAAGTACTATATGGGTGCCCTCCAATTACCTTTGAGCTACCAGATCCCCTACTTGGTTCCGAAACCTTTCTACCATAAATACTTTCAAATGTATTCAGACCACAAAATACATGGATAGAGATTCTGTCTTCAATTGACAAAACAAGTTCATTGCAGAAATGCTGGTCGACAATGACTATAGCAACGTAATATTAACATTTAGTTTTCTTTGTCAGGAAGATAAGTTAATATTGAGAATATGCGATAAGTTCTGTTACTACATTACGTAAATCCAGATCCTCCCCCACCTGACAATAAGCCTTTTTGAAGTAAACTGCCAGTAAAAAAAATTTCAATCCTCGTTTTTTGAAGGAACCATCTCTCAGTTTCCTTTCAACTTAAAACACAATTTACAACCATAAGTTTCATTTTCAGATGCTCCATCACAACTTTAAACAAATTTCCCATCCAATAGACAATGGAAAGGACAATTCATTGTATCTGCAAACTGTTTTCTGTAATTTATCAAGCTTTAGCAAACCAACTATTCGTGAATAGAGAATAAAATTTCCAGACGTTAAACAGACATTATTTAACTGGGCAATTTTCCTTGTTATCGTCACCAAAGTTCCCAACTAATAAAGCGATCAAATAGAATCACCCCAAATTTTGAACTAGTGTCAAATTAAAACCCACAAAATTATCTTGCAATAAAAACCTACAAAATTCAATAGCTAACTATAGCATTTCCAAAAGTGACCCGCAACCAATCCAGATGCCTTAATTCTCAATTTTCAACAATTAATGACATAAATCAGAACTAAGGCATAAATCAATCTTCATAGAGACCCACCACTGGAATCAGAGGCAACGAGTCCGCGGCCAACGAACAAGAAGGAGAAAACAAGGAGAGAGAAGATAAAGATGAGGACAATGCGAAAGCGAGATCCAATAGTCTTATTCCTGTGGATGCCGGCACCCGATAATAATCCTCTCTGAATCGTCATGCCCTGTCAAGGACCTTAAAAAATTTCACGAATCAGAGAAAATGGAAACAACGTAATCAAACGATGATAATCAATCAGATTTTGAAGGAGATCTTGGATAGTCTGTCGGGCTTGATGTAATTAAATAATTTTATGCTGATTTGTACATATGTGCGCGACTGTGAGAGAAAAGACAAGACTATTTCGAGATATAAATGGATTTGAAATTCTGTCCAAAATGAAACATGGATAAGAAAAATAGTGCATTCAAGCTTGGCAATATAGTTTCGTATTCGTGTTATGGTAATCGTGATTTATTCGATGATAGTAGGACGATGATTAATTTGGCTACATAATCACGATCTGATCTTAGTATCAAATAATCGATAATCAGTAATCATCATCTCTTCGGAGCAGATGAAAGTATATCCTACAATAGATCAGTTTCGAACTGGAATAAATCGGTTTCAGATTATGAGATGATGAAATATGACCAAACCTATATATAGGATACTAAATTGTACACAGTTCCCGATTTTACCCAAATGGTAGTGTAGCAGTAGCACAATCCAAGATTGAAACCCAAATGGATCAATAATTTCAACCATTATGTACCTATAGAAATTATTTACTAAATATATTAATTATATCAAACTTAATGCACGCTATATTAATTATCTCAAACTTAGTGCACGCTTCATATCATAAGGATTTACTTCGTCGTCGAAGTGCGGTTCTTGAATGTGGTTGACCAATAATCTTGATACCCCCACAAGTTATGAGTATTCCCGAATTTATCAACATTTCACTGGCGTTAATACTTTCAAGTCTCAAATTCTAATCGTTTAAACTTACAAATTAAAATCCAAGATTTTATATCTTGCATAATCTTGATTTAAGTGCGCTTAGTTACAAATTTGAAAACTTGAACACAATTCTCGAAGTTGATTCAGATTTGTATTTTAAGCGTACAAACTTAGAAAACTCGAATTCAAGTTTTTATGTCTTGAAAATCAAGCTTTAAGCATATAATGTTTAAAAAATTCAAATAAAATCAATTTTGTGATAGAACAATACCTAGTCAAATCAATTGTGTCATTTGATTCGTCGTTTGCACTTTAAGCATACAAAACATAGAAAACTTGAATTCAAGTCTTAAGCGTAAAATGCTTAGAAAATTTAAATAGAATCAAATACTTTTGGTGTGTGCACCAATATCGACCCACAAATTATTATTTTTTCCCATTGCAAAACTTGCTTGATTGATTTTCAACATCATTCTTGTAGAGTTCAAACACTTGCATGGCCTCACTTTTCCTTAGTAGCATATGTCCATACAATACCTTGTGTAATAATAGATAAAGTAAAGAATAATTTTCTTCCACCTCTAGTTTGCACAAACATTAAATTACAAACACCAATGTGAAATAATTCCTAGAGGTGTTTCTTCGTTTTCAACCGAATGAATGACAGTTTGGTTAACCTATCTCACAAATCTCACACTTATATTTTAAGTTAACATTCACATAAAACAATAAATTTAACTTTACAAATTTGCATAGTGAATTATAATTTACAATCATGCCATTAATCATAAAACTCAATCAGATAAGTAATAACATAAATTTTATTGCTAACGAATAACCGTCATTATATTCGACCGAAAAATACTCTTCATATAAACCTTTTTTCCTCAAAAAAAGCATAAGATCAGATAAACTGTCTGATAATTTGTCATCTTCGGTTAGATGGATCGCACCAACTTCATGCTAGTTTACTTAGATAAGGGATGACCGACCTTTCTGCATAAAAATTGTATTTATCATGTGTCCAACTTCTATATGAATAAATATAGCCAAGGGCGGGGGAGGGGGCGCGAGGGGCGACAGGTGCACTTCCATTTTTTTTAGTGTTTTTTTTTTAAAATTATGTTTTACACCTACCCCTAAAATATAATTGCTCCGTCCTTTACATAGGAAAGGCTTTGACCTTTATTACTAAAGCATGCATTAACAGCTTTCATTATGGAGTGACCATCCACTCTAATATGAATCGCCTCAAGAAAATAACGTTAAAATTAAAAACATGGACAAGCATTTACAGCTCAACTAACTTGATGAATGGAAGTACCAGTGGCGTAGAGCTCCGAGTTCGGATATTTGGTAAAAATTATCAAACACATATATGCATACTCCAGTTAAATTCGAGAACGTTTGTCCTGTTCACCTGGTTGTATCGTGCTATTGCTAACAACTGTTTGTTGCCAAACATTTTACTGGTAAATTTGGGAATCCGTCACACGAACAGACATTTATTTTAAAATGTCAGTATATTCTTTAAAATTGGATAGAAAGAAAGAGAGACATATACAAAAGAGGTGATCAATGGGAGGGGTTGTGAACTGCAAAAAGTTAACCTAAAAGTAAAATAAACAAAGTTATGTAAGTAGTGTAATAATGTTTCACATATTTAAATGCTAAGTTCTTCACGATACCTGAATTGTGCCTCCTAAGTCTTTGCCTTCTGCAAAACCTCTTTAAGAACCAAGGATATTCTGTAAGACATGGTTTTCAAGAAACATTTCTTTGACCCTCGTGTAACCCTTCTTCCCCATTGTGGTCCTTATCTCCATATTTGTGGCTAGTAGAACGATATTTGCAGCTAGTGGTGCGACGCCGTCTTTTCCAGCTGGATGTAACCAACCAGTGGTGCCGTTCACAACAATTTCCATTGTACCTCCAGCCGCAGTACCCTATTGTATAAGAAATTCGTACTTAGTGGTGCTCGTGGAATATCGAAAGTTGTCATGAGCACCGGGTAAATCGAGACAAACATGGCTTTTACAACCAATATTTCCAAATGAAAAATTATCCAAATGATATGCTAAGCAAGCCTAAGTGATAAGCTAAAGGTTGATTAATAAATTCCCGAGGCCTCTGAACACTTAAATTTGATCACTAGGTTGAAATTCCCATTATACAGGAACACGAAATGGGCTGTGGCAATCTTAGAAATTCGAGGAATTGACAATCATCGTGAGCACTAGGACAGAATGCACCATGAGGTGTTAAGCAAAACTATACTGTACCTATATAGAGTTATAACCTTCCAAAGAATTCAATTATGTTGAAATTCCCATCATATAAGAGCACGAAATGGGTGTTGAAATCTTAGTCAAGGACAATCATCGGGAGCAACAAGGACAGAACGCACCATGAGGTGTTAAGCAAAACTAAATTGTACCTATATGGAGTTAAAACCTTCCAAAGCACACAATTTTAACGAATACGTTAGAATTCCAATGAAATAAATATACAAAACAGATGAGCAGAAAGCTTACCAATACAGGAAGCTGAAAAGCCACAGCTTCAATGGTTATCCTTCCAAAACACTCTCCGCGTGCCTACATGTTAGCATAATGTTATTCTCAAGTCTGCATGATGAACAAGAATAAAATTAAATAAATTCCAGCGGATTGTATTTTGCGACACTAGTTATAACATTAATGCAGCCCCATCGACATTCTGAAGCCACAGTAAGAATGCTAGTTTACATTGGATAACAGCCAAATACGTTCACCCTATCCTAATTTCCATATGCCTTGAAATATGATGGAACTAGAAGAGTTTTGTCTCTTGAAGCTAGGGAGATCCCTACAACGCGTCAATTTTCACTCGTCACTTCAATTTGCATGTTATTCTTTTTCTCACAGTTTTGAGCTGAGTTTTAACCCATCCGTTGGCTGATTTGACCAGGAACCGGAAGAATGTCAGGTCTAAATTACAAAATAAAACTAAAAATGATTGCGTGAAGCCAAAAATGGGAGGCAGCCATTATATATGACAATAAGATCTCCATTACCAAAATTAATCATCCAGTCATCAAGCTGCTCTGAGACCGTCAAACTAGTCAGCAGTTCAATGTCTTTGCTTAAGTCAAAACAATCTATATGTTCAAAAGAAATCACCACTGAAAACCCAAATAAAGTTCTAGAAAAATCTTCCATATTGCCAGATACCTGAGAGTTTTGGACAAGCACATCAATAGAAGCCAGATATGGAGCAACATTCAGGGTTTTGTTTACAAATTGCACACTGTGCTGAATCTTTTTATCAGCCACAAAGTTACGCAGTTCTATTTCAAATTTCGTCTGAGTGCTCATGTCACTTCCTACTATTACTGCATGTATTGGAGGCAAATGCAATTTCTTCTCTTGGATAATTTGTAGAGCTTCATAGAAAGATTTAAGAAATAGATCCTGTCCTTTACCGCGGGAAACACCTGAAGCAATATGATATCCATAGCTCAGTAACTGCTCATCTCTGCAACCAAGATAATGGCTGCTATAAAAGTAAGTGGTTTAAGGAAAGAGGGACGATGCATATTATCACAACTTCTTTGTTAGTAAAGCATACTGTTGATGATGGCAAACAGAAGATCATCTTTTCGGACTCCAAGAGATTCCCTAACATGCTCTCGAAGGACCCTTCTTGCCAAACTGTCTTCAGCTACGTCCATCAAGTCTTTGTTATTCCCAAGGTGCACAACATAGGTCGCAGGCATCTTAATTCTGCAACATTGGAAGTGGAAAACGACATACTATCTTTACGAATGAATCAACAAAGAGAGATAAACAGAAGAAACAGGCAATTCTTGGAAAGCAGAACAGCTGAGATTAAAAGAAGCTTAGAAGATATATGTATCATCATTTAATACATTTTGTAAAATATTCAGAATTATCAAGGAATTTGGTACACAAATAAATCGATTCATAAACATTATATCACGTATGTAAAGTAGCATACCCCAATCTCTCATGCATCCGGTTCTTCCAATAGTCGGCAGTTGTATGTGAATCAATCATGGCACCTGCAACAAAAGGGAGGTGCTTAACATACTCCAGGTTAAAGTAATGCCCTCGCATTTCATGAATCCACCACAAAACCTTTGGGAGTACATGAGGCACATTATCTTTGAGCACAGCATCCAGCCATTTCCCAGCCACGGCTGTATTTAAAATGACTAAATCAGCTTTCAGAGCTGTGTCAACAGCTTCCTGCCCCTTTGCAGACAAAACCTCCATGAACGAGAAACTTACTCAGATGATTCTAATGCAGTAGCATAAAATCAGATCAAACCAAAACTGCCTTAGCCATATCCAAGTACATGAACCTCGACATACCTTCACTCCTCGGTCTGCCATTCTTTGCTCCAAACTATAAACCACTTCATCTGGTTCGGTAGGCTTCTGATTGGTGACCCAGACAATTCTTGTGCCAACAGCTCTCAACAACAACGCAAGTTCCATTAGCAGTAAAGGCCCACCTGTGAAACATCATTGCAAAATTAAAATGTTTACCCTGCATTCTCTTGGGCATTACTTGGATAACAAAGACCAGCTTTTTCCTCTAAAAATATTAACAAAAATCTTAGTCATAATATTTTGAAAATGATTAAACCTAATTTCAGTCTCAAATTTAAGACCAAAAACTCTCGAAGCAAACTATTAAGAAAAATACTTTAGCAACACCAATTACGCTATTGCAAACTAGGTCCTACTTGAGATCACCACATTTCTCATCAAAGCGGTCAAAATTTGATCTTGAAAATGCCATTTCTATAAAATTTAACCACTAGCACCCAAACAAAATGTAGGAACAAGTATTAAATCTATCAGTTCTTACCGGAGAGGGAGAGCTCGTGGGAAACCAAAAGAACAAGCTTCGAATTCATGAAACTGAGCGGATTTTCTTCTTTCTTAGCGTTGCTGCTGCTCTCCGGTTCAACTGTAGCGATTCGAGGGCTAAAATATCCGTACTCGGAAGAATTACAAGAATTGAACGAAGATCCGATGAAGAAGGCAATGGCGGTGGAGAGGGCGACGCAAAGTAATATCATCAGCGGCCATCTCTTCTGGACGGAAATTATCCCAGCCGTCGAATACTTCGGCATTGTTGTCTGACTCCGTCTACAACTGCTGCTATAGTGTTAAAGATGAAAGATTGTTTCGAATTGCAGCATTTGGGGGGATTAATTTCGAGAAATTGAGTGCTAGATAAGTTGGATTCTCAATTTGTAATCGCTCGCCACTCACTCTCAGATCTATCAGGTAAAATAGATAACTGGATATAAAAATTTAAATTTATAATGCTCAAATTAACTTAAAATCCATCAATCCAAACATAACTTTAACATTTTTTTCTATATCAAAAATTATTTATCTTCTATACTTCTTTTCTTTATTCCAACTCCCTATCAACCTCAAAAGGCATAAAAGCTCTTATTTTAATTGCATAAAACTCCATAATACTTTTAGGATTATTACAAAAACACACAAAATCTCATTTTTACTAATAAACAACATATAATAAGAGGATGTATTTCCAACATGAGCCATGTTGCAGAACTTTCGACAGGTATCTTTGGTTGTCGAAATCTTGTTATCCCACAATATTTTCCTCTTCTTCTCAAAGATTTCCTCGGTAAATTTCGTAGTGTGGCTTGTCATGACGTTAACCATGAATGACCCGTTTGCTATTTTCTGAAATATTTTGAACGGGTACTTGAATTTGTCCATCTCGGTGAGACAGACCCATAATCCCCAGGCTCTTCTGGTAGTGATGACGTCCTCTGTGAGCGGGAAAACTAGTATGGCGGTGGCTTTATTTGGTCCATCGCCTTCCAGTTAGATTAGAGGTGTTCACCTGTTCGGTTAACCGACCGAACTGAAGAACTTCGGGTTTCGATTTTTTTAAAAAAAATCGCTTTTTGGTTCGGTTTTCGGTTATAGGATCCGTTAACCGAACCGAATCGAAAACCAAATTTTTTTTTTTAAAAAAAAATTTAAATATTTTTTTATGATTTAAATAGTTTTTTGAATGGTTTTGCTCTTAATTATATGAATAATAACTCATAAATTAATAATGTGTTTCAAGTATAATATAATTTATTTTGTTGTCTCATTTAAACTCTATTTTTTGTATTAAATAGCTTCAAAATAATATTAGAAGTTTAAAATTAAAGGTTTAGAATTCATTTGAATCCAATGTATGATATAGTGTTTGTATTTACTATGAATTTGCATCAATTAATCATCCAATTTTTTTTAAAAAAAAGTTCAAATTTTTTTTTTAAAAAAAGTACGGTTCGAATCGAAACCGAACCGAAAAAGTTTGGTTAAAATCGAAACCGAACCGAACAATTTCGGTTCGGTTTTTGGTTAATCGAAATTTCAAATCGGTTCGGTTCAAACCGAACCGAATGAACACCCCTAAGTTAAGCTTTTGTAACTTCATGAAATGGAAGCTAGGATGAAGGCCTTTTTTTGTAATTTCTGGGCTGTAATTAGGAATTTTAGCTCCAGAACATCTCATCGTCGAAGTGTATGATTATTTTGCCACGAGTCATACACTTCTTCGTAGATCCAATACGGTAATTTCATGATTTCGGAAAACTTGGTGTTGTGGTAAAGTCTGAGGCTAGACAGCCAAAATCAAACCACTCACGAACACTTTCTAGTTTGACACCATGGTGCATCCACATTCCTCGGTATTTTCCTGACCAGTATGCTGTTATTTTTTCAGGAATGACCCCCACTCTTGTATAGAGTTTCTCCCATGTTCTTTGATATTTCTGCAAAGGGGAAGTTGGAGAAACTTTAATCTCGTTAGTATTAACCTTAGATTTGCCCGCCGATGGCCTAAGGCCTCTTTAACCCCTAGGTGATGGTTGGCTTGATTCTTCAGATATCATAGATACCCGAGAATCAATTTTTCCTTATTTATCTTCCTAAAAAAGATCAATACTAGGACTCTTAGTGGTGGTACTTGAATCCATCACACCGGCTGATGAGCCCGACTTTCTGAAACACAACTTTAGCTTTCACTGTTGAAGCATCCCGTCGGAGGGGAATATAAAGACGGTCCCATAAACAGGTGTGAGCCTGCATGGTAGCCTTCATAGCCTATTGGACCTTCGTGAGATCCATTTCCTGTACTTGACCTGTGACCTGGGAATTTATCATAATGCCGTTGATCTGCTTGTCTAACTCCTCCCGATTTTCTCTCAGGGGCTTTGATCTTGTTATGATGGAATTGATTTCACTCGCCTCCATCTTTCGTTAAGAAATCTGCAAGAATATTTTTATCAGATTTCACAATGACAATATCATAATCATAATATTGGCATTCAGCTTGCCATCTTAAAAGTCTAGACTTTTTATGGTTTTGATTCAATTTTATTTTTCAAAAAAAGCTTAACGCTCATATTATCTATTTTCAAGATATATTTCTTTGCAAGTAGAAATAATTGCAATTTTTTTAAAAGCCTTTCGGACAACAAAGACTTCTTTCTTGTTGATATGTCATCAGATAGCTTCGCTGTCTGTGAAGAGACCGCTACAGTATCTACATGGCATTTCTCCCTCTTGTGTGGCCTTCATGACAACTGTTGTCCACCAATGATCACTGGCATATGTGTATAACATCAGTTCATCCTCGTCGTTTGGGATTGCAAGCTTTGGTAGTTGTCTGCAAATTTCTTTTAGCTGTTTGACAGCTTGTCGATGGTCTTCATTCCACTCAAATTTAACATCTTTTTTGAGTAAGGCTGAACACCTTTCTGTGGTATGCCAGGTTGTTAATGACAATTAACAACTTCCAGAAAACTCTGAAGTTGCTTTAAATCCTTGAGATCACCTGGATATCCTCGCACCTTCTCAACATTATGGTTTTGAAGGATGATTCCAGATTCATCAATCTCGATCCCAAGAAACTGGATTTGTCTAGTAGCAATTACTGTCTTCCTTTCGGATAGCACTAATCCTTCCTTGTAGCAAACATCTGAAAAGATTTCCAAATGTGTAAGATGCTCTTTCATGTTTCTTGACGCAATGAGAATGTCGTCAATGTACACAAACATAAAGCTGAAGTAATCCTTGAAAAGATTATCCATCTTCCTTTGAAATATCTGGGGAGCGTTTGCCAATCCATTGGCATGACATTCCAGATATAATGCCCTTGTGGTGTGGAGAATGTTGTGTACTTTCTGCTTACTTCCTCCATCTTAATCTTGTAAAATCTAGACTTACAATCGAACTTGGAAAACATTTTGGCATTCTTGATGTTGTTTACTAAATGTTCTCTGCTTGGGATAGAGTATCCATCGAAATCCAAGATGTCGTTGATTCATTTATAGTTGATTATTAATCTTGGCTTTCCTCTTTTGATTTCTCCATGATTCCGAACAAGAAATCCTGGACTGCTATATGGAGAACCACCTACTGAGATTAACTTAAGGTCAAGATATTCCTTAAGTATTATCTGCATATCCATCCGATCTTTCATATTCATAGGGATTGGTCTGAATCTAACCAACTCATTCTCTTTTCCAGCTTTCACCTTTAAAGTAGCTTTGAGCTCATTCTTCTTCCACCATGTTAGTGGATCCTCGTTGTAGTTCCTCTGAATCTTCCTTTTCACATCCTCTAGAGTAATTTGCTCTTCGAGGGTAGTCTCAGGTTATGGAACCTTCTCATGTAATGCCATTTTAAGTAACAACAAGGTGTCTGGAGCGACTTCTTCCTCATCCTGTTATCTGAAAGACATAGTATTAACCCAGTCAAAAGTTTGGGAATCATTTTCACTAGGACCTTGTTATCGAAACTGAAGGATTGCTTCATCAAATTTTCGATGTCCTTCATCTTTGGGTGTCGAAGTTTTCCTTCATCACCACGCTTGCTGCAAAAACTAATGGGGAACTTCATGTGAAACGCCTCTCATAGTCTCTGCACAATAATCTTATGATCACAAAGGGTTGTGAAAATAAGCCTTCTTGTCTCGTTTTTCTATGTAAATTGCTTGAATGTCCATAGGAAATTGTTTCCTAGCAGCAGATCAGCTCTTGTATCATGGAAATAAATAGGTGGAGTCTTGACTTTGTACCACAGGGTACCGCCTGCCCCTCCAATTATTATTTCCGCCGCCTCGACTCCTTCATTAAGAATAAGAATCCGTTTGGAAAAGTCTCTTCCGGCAATAGCTAGTAATTTCTCACCAAATTCTTTGGGAAGATGTCTCTTTTGCCCGTGCATATTCCAGCTCCTGATAAGTGTGATTTTTACACTTAATTTGATATATAATTAGGGGCGTTTTTATAGTGATTCCCGAAAAATATTACGTGTTTTGGTTCATATCTGTATATTTCAGGAATCCAGGTTCAAATGCATAAATTTGGAGAAAATAAGCTTTAATTAATGAAAAAGGACCAAACCGAACACAACCGGATATTATCGAATAATGGATTTTAATATAGCATATCAGAGGAGAGGAGACGCACGAGAGTTTGCTGGGAACAGAACTCCACATTTTCATTCTGCAATAAACTACACACTTAAATTCATAAGGGATAATTAAAGAGAAAAGGGTGGAGAGACGTATTGTGGAGCAGACCAGACGAAGAGGGGACTTCAGACGAGAATACAGCAGATAAAAGACGTGGGAGATAGATCAACAAAAGGAGAATTCTGGACAGATGAGAGGAACGAGATTTTGAGAGAAGGAATTACACGTGATATATTGTTAACAGGAAGAGAGCAGCAACAGCAACGAAGGATAAGGTGACGTGCAGATTTAAAAAAGACAGAGAAGAAAGGAGAGGAGAAGAAGGACGGGAAGAGCAGAGAAAGGAGTCGAGAGTCAGAAGAAAGGAGAGGAGAAGAAGGACGTGAAGAGCAATAGTTACGTAACAGAAGAATAGAGAAGGGACAGAGAGGAAACGGACGAACAAGAGTGACGACTTAAGAGGAGAGTTACAGGAAGAGAGCAACGTACAGGTAGGAGAAACGAAAGACGTGAGTTACGTGAGGAGCAGATTCACGTACAGGGAGGAGAAGAACCAGACGGAGCACTTGAGGAGAGACGAATTCCACAGATTGAAAACTCACGTACAGCAACGCACGGCCAAGAGAGAGACGGAGCTACGGATCGACGACGCGATTCAACATCGCTTGTTTATACGTATTTCTAAACTTTGTTTGTTCCTATTTAATTTCTTTATGCTTTTGATGTTGAAAATCACAATTTTGCATTTGATTTTGAATATGTTGCTAGGCTAAGTTTGTTGTCAAGACTTAGGGGATCCTATGTTATGAACCCATGATTTAATTTTAATGTTTTGATTGAATCTTATTATCTAAGTGCATAGATCATTGTTCTTCATGCTTTTAAGGGTTTGGCCATCCTTGAATGATATTAAATTACAATTGAGATCGAGAGATAAAATTGGAATTCGATATAGTGATTTATGCCGTGGATTTCAGACTGAGATCGAGAGATGAAGTCAAATACACGTGTGATAGCTCTAGATATCTAGTAATCGAAGGCTAGTAGTTTTCATAGATCGATTTACAATATTAATTGTTCAATAAGGGTACGAGAGTGGCTTATTGTTACATTAGTATTAGATTTGTTATAGCCGGACCAAGGTATAGCAAGTGAATTAGGAAAACTCGTCACCTTAGATTGTATGAATTAATTCTTAACTAATAGGCGAATTGTGGGGGATTACATAGGTGAACCGAAAGTCTTGATAATTGTCTCTATTGATTTTATTCTCTATCGTTTGTTTGGATTTATTATTGAGTTAATTAGTTAAATTAGTTAATTAGTTATAACCAATTTTCGTAGGCTAAATATAGTTAAACTAGTGGAGTTTGGTAATTATTTACTAGTCCTCGTGGGATTGACAATCCGTACTTTTTATATCATTATACTAAAACTTGACACCGTGCACTTGCGGTAGAATCGCTACATTGAGAAATTTTCTGTTTAAAATAAAAGCGATCAGCTCCTGAATCAATATATGCTGCAAAATATTCGACACAATATTTCTCGTATAACATCCCGACGGAGTTGTATATGGAGAATGGACTAGTGGTCATCTGATCCTATATCTTTTTCGTCCACCGTAAATTTCATTCCGTCTTGTAATCTTTTCCAAGGTTTATGATCCTCGAGAAATTCAATCCCAAGATAAGCTGTTCTGGGACCGTGCCTGCTGTTCCTTCAATGATTAGATAAATTTCATTAATTTTGATGTTTCCTTGATATCTGTCCACCGTAGGTTGTTGTAGATAATATAAGACATTACAAGGAAAGATATTGTTCTTTTCAGCAATGTCAACGATTATCTGCACTTTGTGTCATCCTTCTGGACACTTCAGAATACCTGTTGTTTTGAAGACATCAGGGATCTTCTGAATCCTACTCGAGACAGCATTTTGTTTATCCCCGGGATAGCTACTGATCAACCTATCATGTTGGAAAGACATTCTTCTTGGCTCGATCATAAGACTCCAATTTATGTTCAAAACAGGTTGGTCTTGTATCCTAATGTCGATCTCTCCTATTGTCGGAGTATTAATAATGTCAAGCAATACTGATTTGGAGAAATTCTTCGAAGATTCTGGGGACTTCGATGAATTCCTTTCTCAAGAATACTTCGGAATGATGAGTATTCGAGAGCGTGTATGACACTTGTATGTGATCGAGTAAGGCTTGTTCCCTTATTTCATCAAATCACTTCTTTTAAAATCTTGATGAAGAGTAAGAACATTGTTGAAGTCTCGATCTCCTAAATTGTATGCAATTCTCGGATAGATGTTAAAAGTCATCTTTCCTACATACAGATTTCCTGCAACTATCTTTGAGGGTTGTGATTCTCTTGTCAAAGATCGATAGGTTGAGGGGCGAACCAATTCCTTCCTTGAAAGTTGCCTTGATTATAATTCTAATGGCTCCAATATGAATCCATGAGAGAGTGTTAGCAACTTCTATTTTAACATTGTTCTTAATCTCCTGAATATCTCTGTAGGGGATTAACCGCATCTCAATTTGGTTTCCCGTGAATTCGATCGGGATCGTAAATTCACATGTTGTCACCCTATGGATAATCTGATGCTTCTTGCATCGAATACCAATAATATCCATGGCTTTTTTCCACTGCTCCAATTGTAAATCCATCTTACATCTGAAGCTTTGATTCTTCTTTCATGATCATCATAAGAGTTTTATGAGAAACCGTGGTTTGTGAGAAAAACCCCGACGGTTCTTCTCTGATAATGTGTTGAATAAATTCTCCTTCACTCTGATTTTGTACTGGATTCACCTCCATTATCAGAATAGATTTCTTCTTCCTAGATGCTTTCATCTGATGGACCTGGGCATGGACATGGTATTGTATATATCCATAATGTTGCACTGTCTTCTGGATATCTCTAAGATCTTGGGATATCTTAGAAGTATCCGGCTCGATTCTCGAAAGGTAGGTTCACACATCCCATTCGTCTGGTCCGGATCCGGTTAAGTGGTTGGGATCTGGAATCGTGTGGTTATGCTCAGGATGATCTCTCTCCTGGGCTTCGGTTAACTCGAATTGTAGCTTGAGGTTCATCCTGTAAAGATTCCTCGCCACATTCTCATGTTCTTGATACTGGTATATGCTAGTAGGGCTAGCACAAATTTCCAATAGAATATTCCATTTCTGGTTGAAGTGTTTAGCGTCGGCCAGATATCTTTGATTTAGTTCTTCCAATTTCTGGAAGTACTATATGTATGAGTTGCACCTCGAACATTCGTTCGGATCCATAATTTCTTGAATTATCTCCTCCGTATATGTTACAAATTAATATTCAAGATTAGGAAGACGGATTGCGATGGAAAAATGTTATTAGAAAAAATAGTAAAACTTTGGGTGAGATTTGAAAAGTATCTAAAACTCTAGGGGGTATAATGCAATTAACCCCTTTTAAATTTATAAGGGTAAATTGGTAAAGTGTTGTGGGGTAGGGAGTTAGGATGAAGATGAAACTATTGTTGGAGAGTTAGAATATAGAATAATGGATAAGTGGAGTAAAGTTAAAGAAAGTTTAGGTTTAGGGATTTTTTGTTAGTTTACCCTTAAATCAAATATATTAGTAACAGGATAAATTACAAATATGATCAATATAATATGAACATTTATAACAATAGTCCAAACTTGTAAGATTAAATAAATATTATTCCAAAACATTTTAACAAAGATTTGTATGGGACAATTTTGTTAATAAAAAAAAATCGTGACTAAATTCATTTAGTTTTAAAAATTTGATACTACTATTATTTTACGAGATTATTTTTATAATTTAGTCTTAAAAATTGAGTTCTCCCACCACTTAATTTCTCTGGCCTGTACATCTGAACACTTGCTAATTATGAATGAGAATGTATAGATACTTTTAAAAAAAAGATACTTCTGAAAAAGGTGTTTTTAAAAAAAAATGTTAAAAAAAATTGTGATTGGCTATACTTAATTATTAATAATTCCAGACAATAATAACAATATCACTATGATTCGAAGCTTCAAAATACAAATTATTCAACATAAAACTTGTGTGTAAATCCACACAACACATACACAGAGACGTACACAACATATTAAACCACATACATATTGCAAAACATGCTAAAAAACAATCACGTCAAACTAAATCTTTAGTTAACTTCACGACAATTTTTTCTGACTTCACCATTGGTACCCACGAGAGGGCTAATGTTTCCCATTCTAACCATAGACTTCGCAAACTGGTAGAAGAAAAGTGACACATCTTGTGCATAGCTTCTAACCAAATCCGTGGTCTGCTTCACGTCTCCGGTAACCAGAACCTCGTCTGAGTTAAGAAGGCCTTTGCCCCAAAGTAAGAGCTTGAAGTATTTGTTGTCAAATTTAACTGGGGTTGAAAGATCAAGAGGTGAAATGTTGTTATCACCACCATTTTGAGGGCATATTGTCTTGAGGTCATTGTAGTAAGTTCTCTCTAGGGTTACATCCGGTTGGTTATTACCATTTTGATTGTACAATCTTTGTCTAAATGTCACACATCTGGCCATTCCAATGGTATGGCTTCCTGTAATATCGTGGCGATGAATTCGAATATATTCAAAACTCTTATTTTATAAAACACCTGGTGATAAAGAAGAATTAAATTGTTGGGAAAAAAACAATTATAAAAACCTTACCAGATAAAGCAACAAGGTCCTCTAAACCAAGTCCTTGGCGCCTGAATTGTGTGATGAGAGTTTGGATGGTGGAATTCGGCGCTGGAATGTTGGTGTTGGACTTGCTAAGACTTGCTACTCTCGAGTCCCTCCTCCCCAATGGTACTTCCCAATGAGGTCCACCACTCTACATTGTCCATGATCATAACTATTAAATGAGTTTTAAAATTACACGTGGTTTTTGCAAGTTAGTTTTAGCAAATTGTCTTAATAATGTGATATTGTCCTATTATATATATATTTATTAGCTTACTAGAACGGTAGAATCCCGGGCAGCAAGAGCAAGAATGTCTGCACATGAAACAGTATGAGGGCAGACTTGTTCAAGTTTGGCTTTGATCTCATCGATCACTTCGAATCCCCTAAGCGAATTTTTGTTTGGTCCCGAATTCTTCTCACTCACTATTGTTGAGCCATCATCAAGCAACACTGATGCATCACACCCCTATAATAATGATAAGAATAAAGGCATAAGCATAAAATTTAGTACCAAAGATTAAGAAAGCAGTCCTTAATCTTGATTAGTAAATATAGGCTTGTACCTGCACAAAGCAATCGTGGAAATGGAGTCTAAGCAAAGAAGCAGCCATTCTTGAATCTGTAGCAATAGCATTCTCCAATACAGACATGATTATTTCATTAGCTTGTGGGCATGAATACTGGTAGAATTCGGGTATAAGACCCGAGTAGTACCCGAAACCCGAATTCGGAAAACCTTCTGGCATTGAGCAAGAGACCAAAACTATTGCTATCAGGCTGGAAATTGTTAACTTGAGACAACCCATTTTTCAGTTCGGATTAAAAATCGTTCAATTTACTTGTTAACTTCCGAAGTTTCTTGGTTAAGTTTTTGTGTATAATTTCTAGATTATATAGTGCTTGATCTGGTTAACTGCTCTTGATATGTACCGAATCCTCTTTATGTCGCGGGAGAAGATTGCATGTTATGGGTATTGTAAGACCATTTCAATGCGTATTTAGTTTGAATGACATTAGGGTTTGAATTTTGAGACAGTGTTTCTGGTTTTAGTTTCACCTGCTCCATGAATGTCATGAAATAATGTCATCCATGTTCTATTGAGGTATTGGATGTGGCCAATCAGTACAAGATTCGTTCTCTTAGATTAAAAAATATGTGTGGTTTTTTTAAAATTTATATGTAATCATTTTTAGAATTTATTGGATCATACCATTAGCCTTCATCTTCTCCAACCTTCACTACCCCTTTTCATTTTCAAAAATAAAATAAAAAAATAGCAAATCAAACGTAATATATTTCTTAAATTGTCTCTTTCTATCCAGATTCAATATTATTCCAACAGCCCTCTCTTCTAGTTCCAGCATGTTTAGAAAGAAAGCCAACTGCATCATATTGCACGCAATCAGTCATGATAATTGAGCAGTTAAAGAAGAACCATACTTATCAAATATTACCAAATGTGAATTCATTAGTTGGTAAACCGGATGCTGAAAGAGCCGCTATTACATCAGATGGCCAGGGTCCCTAATAACATGAACACTAATTATATTAACTAATTGACAAATACATAAAAGTTCCGACCGAAGCCCAATAAAGACGATAATACAACTCAAAAACAACAATAAAGACATGTGCCGTATATGAAAGCGTACAAAATGGTCTAATGGAAGAGTGTGTCGCATCTGCATCACAATACCGAGATCTCAAGCATGCAGAGACCACCAGAGCCAAACCAGATCACCTCAAACCATCATGTACAGGATGTGGTCGAACAAATGGACTGCCTTCGAAGATAAATGATGGAACAAAAAAGGTTAAACGAGCGACAAAAACTGATAAAGACAGACAATGAAACAAGTCCTCGTATCTGAATCTCACACTGAGAACCATCCACCGAGAACCACCATTGGATGACGCACGAAACCGAGAAGCTCGGTACTCGAAACCAAACATTGCATCAGTAGTGAAGTGATACAAATTAACAATAAAAAAGACCAAATAGTGTCATCACAAAAACCCCAAATATAATATCCCAAAAAGGTGTCCCCACCAAAACCAAGTAGATACTAAAGAGCATAGCAAAATGGAGAAACAACCAAAAATTAACATCGCCAAATAAACTAAGCACCACTAAATCCAAGGATTACAACCATTATACGATGCATCAATAAGATTAGAGAGCTAAGTAACATAGAAGTAGATAGTAATATAAAAAAAGGAGATGGCTCAAGAATAAACATTGCAAGCAGTATAATGCTCGGGTTTTTCCAAATATCTGAACAAGACAACTGGAGAGACTCATGGCAGTTAAGGCAACCTCCGCCAAAAAAGAGCTAGATGATATCGTTGAGACTGAGAAAATAAATTTGGTAGAAGTCGAAGAAACTGAGCCCATATTTCTTCTCTTAAGCATTGGCTCATTCTCAACAGCTGGACTTGGACCCAATGAAACAATATCGAGCATCCTGGAAGATATGGGATAAGTAGAATCACTCGCTCGGCTGGGAAATACCGACATACCCCAGAGAACTTTAGTCATTGGAGCAAGAGTCACCAGATCCGGAAGGATAGAGCCAACAACGTCGGCAACAGTAGGGAAGTGAACATCATGTAGAGAGAAAGGAAAACCAGCTCGAAGAGTTTTTAATCTTTACTTCTTGCAGCTCGTGTAGGCAATCCACATTAGACAGTGAATACACAGTTAGATGTGCATGCATATATATGTACTAGTATCTCTTGCACCGTGCCTTACATTTTATGCGGCCCTCATGTTGTTCTTGTTCTGTCCATGACTTCTTACACAAGTAACCATCATATATTCTATCCAAATCATCGAACAGATAAGTATCGCACATGTTGCAACTATAAAACTTATCATGATACTAATTTTTCTGGATAACGTGCAAGGCGCGATGCTAGGTATCAAATTGTTGGCCTTTTTTTTTAATAGTTTCAAATCTTTTTTAGTTCTAAAACTCAGTACCTCAAGCCAGTAACTAGCTGCTATAAACGATGCGATAATTTTTTATTTATTTATGATAAGCACAAGACAGTGCAACGACTGTTGTGGAGTAATTCCATAAACCTTAAACAATATCAGACTAAGTAACGAAAGGAAACATAGAGGAGTAGTTGCATAAACCTAAAAGAGTATCAGAGGCAAGCATGGAAGGAGAAAACATATAACACAATTAAAAACAAAACATTTCTAGAAATCTTGCTAACCTAAAATGAAAAGAAAAAGAGCTGAAGCTAGTTGAACAACATGTAACTAACGTTTTAAAGGTAGGGAATATGCACAAAGTCTGCAAATCTTTATATACATCTGTGAGAACAAGCGGAAAACCACATAAATGACATGTGCATTAACAATTAATGCCAAAAAAGTAGAAGAACGCCCAAAGAAAAAATAAAAAAGCCCACCAACCAAAAATGAGATGGCCCAACAGGAAAAAAAATCTGGTGTATTGTTCATTACTATTCACCAAGACAATAATATTGGTATATGTTCATTACTATTCACCACTACAATACCATTGTTGGGATGCTTAGACTCTTATTATATTGTAATAAAAATATATATTTCTTGTACATAAATACATAGAATACTGAAACAGCTAAACTCATGTACATTTTCATGCCATAATAGCTTATAACCAATGCGACAAAAATGGATTATATATTTCGAATGAGATTGTATCACCTCATAAATATTAAGCTTGGACTTTTGGGACCCTATATCGACGAATCGAAACCTCCTGAAGAAAAATTAATACAAATTAGCAAACTTGTGATGATGGATGTCCAAAATAACAATGCAAAGTATATATTACCTCCATTTCATCAACATCAACCTTCAAGAACAAAGCATGAGGTGTACTCTTTGCCAGCTCAGCGAAGAATGGGGCAATGGTACGGCATGGTCCACACCATGAAGCTGTGAAATCTACAACAACCTGAACAAAAAGCTATTTTGGTTTCCGCTGTTAGAACTTTAAACGGGGGGAAAGGCAACCTCAGTAAACAAAATGTCAGTAAAAATTTGTAAGGGGTTGTTGGATCATGCTCTTCTGTTCTTTCCAAAGCAGCAAAATTTTAGAGTTCTGATAGATAATTAACTCCCTAACCAAACGTACTACAAGTTCTGTCAATGAGGATAGGCCACCTTGGTCATACTTGCAACTGAATTTCAGATACAATTTGCCTCACAAAAATCACTACTTGACCTGGAAAAAGTTCAAATTTCATCCATGATTTCGAAACAAAAAATAAATTTTAAGGACTAGAATCTCTGTTCCTTTGGATAAACAATTCAAAAACAGGATAAAGACACAGAGGGTCTGATAACAAATCTTTCAAATGAAAATCATTATGAATCTGCATCAGAACAATCAGTAACATTTAAGAAAATGAATCAGCAAAAAAGCAGATAACCACACATCTTCCAAAAGTCAAACCTTGGAAATAGATCAAGAGTAAATACTCAAAATAACACCCAATATGACATGGATAAGATATACGCACATTTATCAATCATCTTCAAACAAAAAGGCCCAAAAAAAAAAAGAAGCATAAACGTACAAGCTTTTGACTATCGAGACCCTTCTGAAACTGATCCCTCCACTCCTGGACGGAGTGACATTCGATCACTTGTCCTTCTAATTCCGAAGCCATTTCGAAGATCTTTATCCTCTTTTCTTGAATGCTCAGAAAACTCGTTACTATAAACAAAATGAAGTGGGACTGTCCCTTATATAGGGGAAATGAGGAGATATGGATTTTCCAAAAAACTGAATGTTGTTAAACTTAATCACGAAGAAGACACGGAAATGTATCGTGCTCCTGGGCAGCTTGATTTCGTGTTGATTATTTAAACAAATGATTTTGTTTAATTTTAATTTTAAATATATATATTTTTAATTTATTTGATCTTTATATTTTATATATAATATATGTTTGAAAGCCATTTTAAAAAAATAAAACAGACTTCATATACAATATTTTATTATTATTGTATATGAAGTCTGTTTTAAAAAAATATTGTCATACTTTTGCATATAGGCATCACCTCCTTTTTTTAATTAAATCATATAAATTATAAATAGCAACATCAATGCAAATATGATTTTTAACACCTTTTCCTTTTAGAGTGGAAATTATTCGGTTAGTTTGATACTACCGTCCTCCTCTTCAACTAAATATTACCTTAGAATAACATCAAACTTTCCTGATAAATGTAAAAATGTCTGTAGAATCTTTCATAACAGCTATGACACGATCCAAGTTTGGAACTGAAAGTTGCACACAAATTGTGAATTGAATTTTTGGAGTATGCTAAATTCCAAAAAGAATATTGTCGGTGATCTTTTCATCCCCTCAAAATACTTGAATCATTAAATTCATTTTATTCCTTGTTCGAATTCTTTTCCACGACCTATGCATCTGTTATTGTCACGGATTTGCTTAAGGTAGAGAATGATGCTACGTTTCCATTCTTTACCCGTGAAGAGAGTATTGCATTAAGCAATAGGCATTTTCGCTATGCATCTATTATTGTCAACGATTATTTTAGAGGGTATCAATAGGCATTTTCACTAGCTTATCGACCCATATATAAGACCACGATCCGAAGGAACATCATTCTCGAACTAGTTCAAGACTAACACCTAGAATAATTGTGATAATTATTCAAAAAAAATTATTATGATAAGAAACTTTTTATTAGTTGGGCTATTGAGGGAATATTGATGACATCATTGTATTTTTCAATTAATTTAATTTTGGAGAATAAGATTGTACTTGCTTGAAAAGAACATTACCATTAATTTATCTAGATTGATAAATTATGAAAGCTGTTTTTTTCATAAAGTCATGAGAAAATAATATAATTTTGATGGGGAATGTTGATTAAAATTATATATCTATTATTCCTTATAATAGTGCATATTAGTTTAACAATCAAATTAGATTTTTTCTGATGGGAATATTTTAAAAAAATGATATTCCCTCCCTCCTAACTTCAAAAAAGATATATATTTCACTAAAAGCACATGATCCAAACGTCGTTATTATGTATTTTTTTTGTGAAATGGAGGGTTATTTTCAAAAAAAGTTGTGGAGAGATTATCATTTTCTATAAATCCTAGAAAGTTCCAATTCATTTTCGATAAATTGTTCATTATTATTAATATTTTGTTTCAGTCCCTTCAAATTCCACTTAGCACTTCAGAAACAGAAATCCTAGATCAGTATCCTTCTTCCTAAAAGATCCATAAAAAAGAAAACAAGATCATAGCCTAGTGGTTGTTATTTATTCCCAATGTAAGAGGTTTTGGGTTCGATTCATCATCCCTTCCCTAATTTTTTTTTAAAAAAATCCATAAAAGAAAGAAATCGACTACTTGGTTTTATTTGTCCTATCCCGTTTTTCATTCCTCAAATTAAAGTTAAGAAAAAATTACAGTCGTCTCTTATATAATATTTTATTACAACTTTTAATTTGACAATAACGATGGACCACCAGTAGGATAACTGCATATACTCTCTATAGTTTGTAATAGATATGACAAAAGTTACAATGTCTCGCCTATTTATTTGATATAAACATTCATAACAGGAGAGATAAACATTATTGTTTAAGCTAGATGAATGTTATTCGTTACTATTGAAACTAGCTGACATCTATAAGTACTTCATCCTAAAATTAAATACTATCAATTCATATGATTGATGAGCAAATCTTATTCAATGACATGTACAATTGAAATTACATGCTCGAAAATTCACGAGCAATATACTATTTTAATTTTTAAAATAATCTAAAAAAATTTTATGCTAACCATTTACCAAAAAATATTAAAATAAAACCAAATATTGCGTTAAGTCCCGCCATGGCACCTTAACTCTCTAAACGGTGAAAACTCAAAATCGAACTTATCAACAGCCCTTTAAACAATGACGTAATAAGTGATGTCATATAACAAAAATAAACGCACGTGAATAATATATTCTCTCTTCCACCTTGCGACAAATGTGGAGTTTCTCTTCTTTTGGTGCCACATGAATTTGTGCATGATAAAGTGCTGCATACATGCATGCGACGAGTACAAAATTTATGGAGTGATACTGTCACGCCCCGGGCCCAGGCCCGCGCAAGTGCGACTGCACAATGGGCTCCTATAGCAACTATTCCGTATCCGTCCTCGCTCAACAAAAATGGTTAACCCAAGTTGCTAAAATAGTCTATTGTAAGCCTTTATAAACCACTATAAATTTTCATCCACAACCAACGTGGGACAGGGGTATTACAATCAACCCTCCTTTAGAACGCGACGTCCTCGTCGCGACCTAACTCATCGATCCACCGGCACCGGGAATCTAGAGGTGGCTCCTACAGGTTCAAGAGGTGGCTCCCGTCATGTAGCACTTTGCCCCGTAGGTTCAAGAGGTGGCTCCCACGCACGTGGCACTTTGCCCCGTAGGTTCAAGAGGTGGCCCCCGTCGTGTAGCACTTTGCCCTTTAGGCTCAAGAGGTGGCTCCCACGCACGTAACACTTCGCCCTGCATAGCACTTATCTCTCGGTGTTTTCTGCAGGTGACAGGCTCTGATACCATCTGTCACGCCCAGGGCCCAGGGCCCAGGCCCGCGCAAGCGCGACTGCACAATGGGCTCCTATAGCAACTATTTCGTATCCGTTATCGCTCAACAAAAATGGTTAACCCAAGTTGCTAAAATAGTCCATTGTAAGCCTTTATAAACCACTTTAAATTTTCATCCACAACCAACGTGGGATAAGAGTATTACAGATACTGCTACGGTTGAACTTATCTTCATTTATTTGAATTTTCTTTCGACTTTTTAATTCATTAAGCATCATGGTCCATGTACAAGAATCAAAGTCCTGAGCTTTCCACCTTAACCGAAATAATAAAGCTCATATCCCCTTTGGAAATGAGAGCAAAAACCTTCGCACATCCCCGATTAAAAAAAAAAGGAAAGAGTGAAAGTACTAACAATGGTCAATGTTAATCTTCGGAGCTTCTAAGTATTTTGGAGAATCGGACACGATAAATTCATTTTGTCTTGCCAAGTATCGATGGAAAAACGTCACCCGGAGACACGTATTAGTCCCTTTTTCCGTCTCTCAAAGTCCCATTCCCCAGTTTCCTTATCTATAAATACTGAATTTTTCCTCGAAAAGACCACATTTCTCCTCATTTTCATTGCTTATCACAAACCATTTCAGCACTTGCTGATAGATTCAAAATGTTGAAATCCATGGTTTCTATGGGGGAGGAGAAGAGGGTTCGGAAGATTGCTAGGGCCAGTTCAAGAAAGGGCTGCATGAGAGGCAAAGGTGGCCCAGAAAACGCCTCCTGCATTTACAAGGGAGTGAGGCAGCGCACTTGGGGCAAATGGGTCGCCGAAATACGGGAGCCCAACAGCGGCCAAAGGGTCTGGCTCGGTACTTTCGACACCTCTTTTGATGCTGCGGTGGCTTACGATGCAGCCGCGCGTAAGCTGTATGGCCCCGATGCTAAGGTCAACCTGCTCGATTCGTACGAAGAAAAGGCCCACATTCAGGGCCCTGTTTATTCCAAAACCGAAGCTTCACCCTCAAGACACATGAAGAACCAAGAAAATGATTTGAACTTTGGGCAGAATCTGGCATTTTCGGCCACTGAACAATCCATTATTGTTGAAAACAATCTCGATTATTGCTTTACAAGTAATGATATTTCTGACCCGGTGAATTTTTATCAGGGTGGCGGGGAATTTGTGAGTGCAAGTGAGAACTTGAATGTGGATTTGCCGGAGGTTGATGATTCATCGTTGTGGGCTGACGCTGTAAAAGATACATCTTTTAGCATTGTGCATGATCCTGGTGCTTTTGCTTGCAATTTGGACTATGGAAATCATGATAGCAATGACGTCCTTTTCCCCTGGACATTTTAGAAGTCAGATGAAAAAAATTCAAAAAGTAACGTCATTTTTTTGTTGAAATAATTGATATTTATAATATATTTTAAGTAGAAGGTCAAAATAATTGACGTTTTATGATATCATAAATATTACGTGTATATAAATAAATAAATTAATTAATAATTATTATAGTTTTGTGTAGTCAAAGAATGATTGAGATATTGTGCAAGTCTTGGTGTTGAATATTAAGGTATGGAGACGTTCAGAGTGTTGATGTTGCTCTAAATAACAATATCGTATATATTTTTTTTTAGGTATTGAGATATTGTGCAAATTTGCATTTATTATATTAAGCAAATATATAGTTGGATCAAAATATTTTACGAGTTTTGTGCGGACTTTGGCGACATCATAATTTTGCTAAAGTATACAATATAAGTGTTTGTATATATTGAAGATATCGTCACGTGAAGTCAATTCTGAGTATCTTGTGAATGAGGCAGACAAATTTATATGTACCAGCAATTGATGCGGACTAGTTTAAATATTATCTAATGATTTATGGATACTCTTAAATTTTTACGATCATATATCTGATATTTTTTATATATCGATTACTCACAGATACTTTGTCTGATATGTATCCAATACGCCATATAGCATATCTGAATTAAAAATTAATTTTTTATTTTGAATATTTGTCTAGAGACTTCAAGATACTTCTGATTCCAATATCGGATATGTCATGTAGTGTATCCGAATTTAAAAATTAATTTTTAATTTCATTCAACAAAGATGAACCAAAACACCACAACGTGCCGAAGATTTTATCTCCATTCATAACTATGTATTCTTTTAAGAAAATCTCCACAATATATGAAGAGCGACTCCAAAATGTGGGATGTGGCTAGAGATGCTTTTGAGTCGTTAGATGATGTTAGCATTCTCGGTATTGCGAATCTCTCACTTCATGAACCAGAGTTTGAGTCTACTATATTGCAGATGATGCTAATGAAGAATCAATATATCGAGATAGAGCAGTCAATTAAATGATTAAACAATATTTTTATGTAACTTTCTTGATTTAAATAGTAATTGATGTTTAAAACTCTATTATTTATCGTGGATTTGATGAAGTTTAAACTTTTGAAACTTGATTTCTTATAAATATTATTGATCTATATATATATTTAAAAATAAAAAAATTACCGTATTCGGACGTATCGTATCGTAGAAATTTTGAAAAGCCCGTGCAATCGTATACATATCTGTGTATCCATATATCGACGTATCCATGTCCGTGCATCATATAATATTATTTATTATAAAAAGGATTAAAACTAAAATATCAATTGACAACATTGGAATATGCTTAGATGGTGTGAAGATCGAGAAGTGGTAATTTTACAATAACTTTGCTTAAAAAGAAAAAAAGGAATTTTTTCCATTTATTTAAGTTGAACAAAAACTATTTATTAAGGTTTATTTCTTAGTAAATAGTATAGATTTTTATCACAGAACACATATTAATTAGGATTGCTACTAACTTTATGCTACTTTACAACAATATTACCTTAAATCGAAACAACGTAAGTTTCCATTTGAATTGGAGGATTTGGATTTTATAAAAGGATCTGAGTAAAAATTTCAAATAATCAAATTTCGTGGAAATTTTAAATCCATAAATTTGCTAATAAATAAGTAAAATTAAAGTGCTGGATTTCAAATGTATTGATGCCAAGAGTGTTGGTTCTGTATATTTAAATAGACGAATTTAATCAGATTATAATGACCATGCAAAATAAATTATACTGAAATAGTAAACTTACAGAAATAGTTTACATATACTGTTCAAAGTCTTCGCAACAGGAAATCGGAACGGATTCTGGACGAGGTCACAGCAAACCGTGTGCTCGTAAAGTCAAATTTGCTCGCCTTAGCTTCTGGCCTCTTGGACCAGTGAGTTCCAAGGTATAACGTTCAATCACCTCTATTCGGATTAGAGCAAAACTCTGAGCAGACTAATTCGAACACTAGTAGTGTGTTATACTCTCAAACATAATGTTATATATATGCATGCAGAATTTTTGGATTAATGAAACAAAAGAGCTGGAGCAGCTTATATAGCTGAGCAGCAGACCTCCCAAAGGACTCAGAAATTAAGTGTAATGCTTAGTGGGGTAGATGAAAAGTAACACTTAACAGCGGATTAATACGGATTTAAGTCTCACACTTAAATCTGATATCAATTCTGCAGGAGGTGAAAAGTCTCAAACTTAATACTCAGCAGAATGTGAAAAATTAGGTATGTGAAAACTCATTTCATAAATCCGCGTAGTAAAAAGATAGGGTTACCTTCATGGCAGCGACAGCGACACGCGACACGCGAGGCGAGCTGAGCCGACGGACGAACGACGCGCGATGGACACCTATCTTTTCTACTTAACTACACTCTATTGATTTGTTTATCAATATCAACAAACTATAAGTGTCTCAAAATTTCAATGTGGGATTTCTTTAGTCGATTTACCATTCAAATTAACTTACCAAATTTTGTTCTCATTAACAAAACATTTGGGCTTTTTAATAATTAATCTTTTCAATAATTAATTCCAACAATCCCCACATGAATGTAATATGGCAAAAAAATTACACAATGTACCAAGATGAAGATTTTAGAATTCACTGCATCGTAATAGGTGGTGGTTAACCTTGAACCTTCCTTAGTGAAATATCATCGGATATACTTGTCGACCAGTGGACGTGACTCCTTGAACTGTTCGACGTTTCATGTATACCAAGACAACAATACTCACACAGCTTCATCTCCACACTATTATTGGTTCTTTCGTTGTTGTCCATTTTGGCATTGGACTGCCTTGGTTGTTTCATCGAATGCTCTATAGATTTAGCCATCGGGTCATCTCATTGAAGCGGCCCATTCACATTCGATATAGGCGATTTCTCATCATTAAGAGCATGAGCTCGGCCTTCCCAAAATAAAGGTCTATTACTCTTTCATCACAGGAATATGTAAGGAACTCAATTTCCCGAGTGCCTTGTTCTATCCCCCCAAAATTCGATTTTCTCACTGAACCTGCAAATTGGATTTTACAATTCAGGTTGGGTTGCCATCATGGTTGGAAATCAGTTTTATGTGCTTCAACCCCGTTCCACTCGATGAAATCTCTACTCGGTCTCTCGTTAAACCTTTCGTCAATGGGTCTGCGATGTTTCTTTAGACTTCACATAATCTAAAGAAATAACACCAGTTTTCAATAGATTTCTCACGGATTTATGTCTCTGACGTATGTGTATAGATTTCTCATTAACACATTGTTTTGTGCTCTTCCCATAGCTGACTGACTTTCACAGTGCACGCTAATGGGTGACACAGGTTTTGACCACATTGGAATGTCCTCCAAGAAACTCCGAAGCAAATCAGCTTCTTCTGGTGCAAGATCTAAAGCTATGAATTCAGATTTCATAGTTGATCTAGCAATACACGTCTGTTTGCATGATTTCCATGAAACAGATGCACCTCCAATTATAAAGATATATTCACTCTTGGACTTTATATTCTTGGAGTTCGATATCCAATTCGCATCTGAGTACCCTTCAATTACTGATGGATTTCTCGTATAATGTAGTCCGTAGTTAGAAGTGTATCTTAGATATCTAAGAACTCGAACTATTGTCTTCCAGTGCTCATAACTGGGATTACTCGTATATCTGCTAAATCTGTTGACTGAGTTAGCTATATCAGGTTTAGTGTAGTCCGAGGTACATTAGACTGCTTGTGACACTATAGTACTCAAGTTGTTGCACACCTTCTCCGTGATTCTTGCAAAGATTTGACACCACATCCATAGGTGTTCTTGCGATGACATTATTTCCCTTGCAAACTTATCAAGTATCTTCTCGAAATAATGACTCTGGGAGATAGAATATCCATCTGCATGTTTGGTGATCTTCATCCCAAGAATCACATCTGCAAAACCTAAGTCTTTCATCTCAAAATTTCACGACAACGTTTTCTTGGTAATTTCTATGTTATTTTTATTACCAACAATTATCATGTCATCCACGTAGAAACATACTATCACATAGTTTGTATTGTCTCCTTTCACGTAGACACATTTATCGGATTGGTTTGTTTTAAACCCATTTGAAAGCATGGCACTATCAAACTTTTCGTGCCATTGTTTATGTGCTTGTTTTAATCCATACAAGGATTTCAAAATTCTATATTCCTTTGTTTCTTTACCTGGAACAACAAACCATTCAGGTTGGTCCATGTAAACACCTCTTCTAAATATCCATTTAGAAAAGCAGTTTTTACATCCATTTGATGGATCTCTAGGTTATACAATGCAGCAAATGTAATTATTAACATTATCGACGTTGTCCTGGATGAGCGTATGTGTCGAAATAATCAACACCCTCGTTTGTTTGTAGCTTTTGACTACAAGCCGAGCCTTGTACCTATCTACTGTACCATCAGCTAGGGGTGCTTAACGGACCGAAACGATCCGATCCGGACTGGCCATTTCTGGATCCGTTAAGGAACCGGATCGGATCCGGTTCGGATTCCAACCGGTTGCGGATCGATCCGATCCGGTTTGTTTTTTTTTTTTTTTTTTGAAATTTTATTTTCGATCTCTTTTTAAATTTTTTGAAAGATGTTGTAAATGTTTCTCAAATATTCATCACAAATTCAATATATTTCTTCTTCATTTCATAATATAAATACATACAAATAATTGTAAAGAGATGGCAATTGAAAATCTAAATAAAAAAATATTACTATTTAGCATCATTCATAATTGATAAGTATTGTTTTGGCGTTATCTTCTTCTTGCTCGTCATAATGATTTCCGAATTCGTCGACCGCCCCATCTCTTCTATTCTTACATTCTGCTTCAAACCAATCTTTAAGTAATGTGAGCATGCATAACGAATCAGCAGATAGACTACTTCTGTATTCTCCAATAATTCGGCAATATGTTAAGAATGCCGATTCAAAAGCGACGCTTGAAGCTTGTACCGCATACACATATCTAGCCATTTTGGATAAGATAGAAAATGGTGCTGCATTTGTCTTCCACCATTGTAAGACGTCGAAGTTGTCTTCTGT
Organism: Haberlea rhodopensis; assembly: GCA_907163345.1. Lineage (NCBI taxonomy): Eukaryota > Viridiplantae > Streptophyta > Magnoliopsida > Lamiales > Gesneriaceae > Haberlea > Haberlea rhodopensis. The sequence goes on from CAJQUN010001305.1 coordinate 50,982, forward strand.
TAGAAATTTATAATTCAGATAAATTTGCAACTCAACCGACGTGCTAGTAGAAGGTCCTTTTCCCTTAAGTTTTTTCCCGCCCAAGCATCCTAAGAAAATTGATGCCCCACCTTTAATTGAGCTTGAGGTTGTTCTTCAACAGCCATTTGGTTGCGATAATTCACTTGCATGTTGATTATAATACAATTGAAACTTATTTTGGAGAGATTGCATTGTAGACGTCTTTCGATCGTCAACAACCTTCCCCAAAAATTTAGCATAATATTAAAAAAAAAATGAAGATAAACATTGACGGATCTAGCAATGTTGCGATGTAGTGCACATGTGAGATTTGTTCCCAATATTTTATGAATTTATTTTCCATTACACTAACAAAATCATGCAAGTCATAGTCATCTCTAAATTCTATAAACTTATCAAACATGTTAAATAATAAATGAAGAAAATAAAGGAAAGTTGGATAAGTAACACCGGAGAAGCGTTCCGTTGCTTCTTTGAAAGTACACAACAATGATACACAATTTTCAACAAATTCCCAATCCTCATCAATCAAATAAATACTTTTATCGCTATCAGACATTTGATATGAATTATAAAATTGAGTTAAAATATCTTTGTAAGGTAACATAGCATTCAACATATTGTACAACGAATTCCACCTAATTTCTATTGGTGATGGAAAAAGAAGATGCTTTAAACCATTAGATAAATATAATTGTTTCTAATCACGCTTAACACGCTCGCGCATAACCATTTAGCACAGAATTTCATTTTCTCAATACATGTTGAGTGATTTTCCTCATAACATACTTTAACAACCAAATTAATAACATGACATGCATATCGAACATGAAAAAAACACCACCAAGTATTGGTTTCAGATAGGTCTTTAAATCACGCATCGCAACATTGTTAATCGCAACTTTGCCTAATGTGATTGAAAATACCTTATCCTGAATGCCATAATGTCTACAAGTGTTGAATATATATTTAGCAATTACATAACCAGTATGTGCATAATCTAACTCATTTAAAGATAAAATCCATTTTTGCATACACCAATTATTATCAATCAAATGACAAGTGATAACAAGATATGAATCTGAATTTACATTTGTCCAAATATCGGTTGTTAAGCTAACCCTACAAGGCAAACTAGAAAGATATTCAAACAATGTATTTCTATATTCAACAAATACGTCCATACAATTTTTTTTAGTGTGTGCCTAGAAATATGTTTAAACATGGGTTGTATAGACGAAGCATGTAGGGTCTTCCTACCTTAACGTCATTTGAATAGCTTAACAAGAAATAAACATGCATTAAAGACATCTTAGAGTACTGGTTGCTATGTGAGCTCAAGGTAAATTACAGGCCCAAAAAGAAACTTCAATACTTAGTTAATTACATTCCCCAAAAGAATGTTAAGGCTAACAAAATCCTGTATCTATCTTCTTATGCTCCTTAGCTCACCATCTCAACCCGCCCCTTGGTCTCGATCCAAAAGTGTACCTACAGGAACAGCCCATCGTGAGCATATACATCATTACTTAACATCATGAAATAATAGCATATAATTAATGCATGGAAATATTTGATAACATATACTTCCTGTTTAATAGTACTATCCTTCCTTGGTTGTCCCTGTGTCATAATTACGCATATGATCATTAGTTCAAGACATGAATGAATAACATCGTACTTTGTATAAATGCTCACAACAATCTATGTTAATTAGAAATGGGACTGTCCGGGTACTATTATGACAGCGGCACAATTGGTCCCCTCGCTCGACATAACACATCTTATGATACCCATCGCTACGCCTTGATAGCGGATGTATCCCTTATTCAGCGGATGATACCCATCGCTACACCTAGCGGATGTACCCCATCGCTCAGCGGATGATACCCATCGCTACACATAGCGGATGTACCCCATCGCTCAGTTATGTGAGCGGCAAGACCTTCCTCGCTTGCCCATAATAGTCACCGGACATTCGACCACTCTAAGTAGCATAGTTAAACATGCGTCATCATCTTATAAGGATCATCATTCCAAACATCATCACCGTATCGTAATTGTTATCGTAACATCATATCATCTTCGTTTATCACAATATCATCATCAATAATCATCATAAACATCATAATCATCATCATAACACTTACACAATTTAATGTATAGTCATAGGTGAGGAATATGTTACCGTTGATGCCCGTACGTTTCTTACGTACCTTTTCAAAATGTGGTGAAGTCGTAGCACTTTATCGTCTCGAAGTTGTGGGTCCTTGGGATGGTTCTACACAACCATACAATTCAATATTAGAAGCTAATCATAGTCCAATATTCAAAATTCCCACAAAAATGCCAAAAACACACTTTCGTGTGTCTCGCGATCGATCGCCATCAAGCCCCGATCGATCGCGAGAACACACTGTCTCGCCCAACAATTTTGCACAATCCGCGATCGATCGCGGAGCTAGCGCCGATCGATCGCGGCCTCGCCGATCGATCGCGCCAAGCTCGCGATCGATCGCTGAGGCTTACTGCCTCAGCCCTGCTGCTCGCGATCGATCGCGAGCGGACGCCGATCGATCGCCGAGCTGCGGGAAATCGAGATTCGGGCACTATTCACCCTTCTCCTTCCCAAATCCAAACAAACCCACATAACTCAACAACAACCATATCCAACTACTCAAAATCAACAATACACATCATAAAACTATTAAAAATCCAACATCCCACCAAGAATCACACTAACCCAAACAAACCCATTTCAAACCCTTTTTAAAACCTTCCAAAACTTAACACACACTTCATGAACATCAATAAGTGCTATATAAACATCATAGGCACTAAATCTTACCAAGAAATGCAAGGATGAAGCTTTGACAAGGATTTCTTCCCACCTTTAGGGTTAGTTTCGAAAATGGGGAAAGGGAATTTGGGGAAAGTGATTTTGGGAGTTTGAGGGTAAAAGTGAGGTGAAAATGAAAGTGGTGGGTTATGTCTTACTTTTTACTTGTACTCCAATATCAACATGATGTATTTAAAATATATTAACATGATAAGCATTTTCAAATTGAAATCAACTTCATTAAACCCACATCATCCTCATAATTAAAATTAATATCCTTAAATCATGTTACTTCTTCATTTCCCACACATGGCTTAAACATTATAATAAATCATCATATAAACATAATTAATGTTCAAGTTACCATAAATTAATTTCGGGGCATTACATTACTCCCCTACTTATAAGATTTCGTCCTCGAAATCGCATGCACTTACCCAAAAGAAACTAAACATAATTCATACCAGAAAATAGTTCCGGGTAGTGCTGCACCATATGCCGTTCCGTCTCCCACGTAGCCTCCTCGACACCCCGGCGATCCCACTGAACTTTGACCATTGGTATTACCTTACTTCGTAGCCTGCGATCCTCACGATCAAGGATTCTAACCGGTCGTTCAACATAGGATACATCTGAACTCAACTGAACCTCCGAAGGCTGCAATACATGAGACGGATCGGGTTCATACTTTCTCAACATGGAAACGTGGAAAACATCATGAATACCGGATAAGGACGGTGGTAGAGCCAAACGGTAGGCCAAAGTACCAATGCGTTGCAATATCTCATACGGTCCCACATATCTCGGAGATAATTTTCCCCGCATACCAAAACGAACCACACCCCTGAAGGGTGAAATTTTCAAGAAAACTTTATCTCCGACTTGGAATTCTAGCGGTCGTCGCCGCTTATTGGCATAGGCCGCTTGTCTATCTTGGGCCGCTTTCATCTTTAAGCGTATCGTCTTTATCTTCTCTTCTATATCTCTAATCATATCCGGCCCTCCAACCGCCTTACTAGTCAAGTCCTCCCAATACAGCGGTGATCTACATCGTCGTCCGTACAGAGCTTCAAAAGGGGCCATTTGAATGCTCGCCTGATAGCTGTTATTGTATGAGAACTCTACCAGTGGTATAGACTCTTGCCACGGAGTATCAAACTCCAAAACACATGCCCGCAGCATATCTTCGAGCGTCTGTATAGTGCGCTCCATTTGACCATCTGTCTGAGGGTGATAAGCTGTACTCAGTCTCACCTCGGTGCCCAAAGCTGATTGGAGGCCCTCCCAAAAATGAGAAGTGAACCTCGGGTCTCTGTCAGACACTATCGAAACCGGAATGCCATGCAACCTTACCACATCCCGCACATAGAGTTGGGCCATCTTTAGATATGTGAAAGTCATACTGTAAGGAATGAAATGAGCTACTTTCGTCAGCCTATCCACGATCACCCAGATCGCATCAAATCCAGAGGCCGACCTTGGCAAGTGAGTTACGAAGTCCATAGATATATGTTCCCACTTCCATTTAGGTACCTCTAAGCTCTTCAACTCACCACCAGGCCTCTGTCTTTCTGCTTTTACTTGCTGGCAGATCAGACACCTCTTGACAAAAGCAATTACTTCACGCTTCATGCGTCTCCACCAAAATTGACCACATAGGTCCTTGTACATCTTTCTTCCTCCCGGGTGGATACTGAACCGGCTACTGTGAGCCCGTTCTAAAATTCCTTTACGTAATCCCGGCGCATTTGGGACCACCCATCGGTTGCCCAATCTTAAAGAATCATCTTCGGCCACTCTAAACTTTGTTGGCTGACCTCGAAGTACTATTGATATCCATCTCTGAACTTCATCATCCGACCTCTGGGCTTTTCTGACTGCCTCAAATACATCCGGCTCAGCCAATAAGGTTGACACTCGCACCGGCGACGTGTCCACATCAAAATCATAGCCTAAATGGCAATAGGAAGCCATCATAGCTGATAAGCTCATAGTATCATCAGCGGTGCTCTTCACCTTTCGACTTAAGGCATCTGCTATCATATTTGCTTTACCCGGATGGTACTCTATCTCACAATCATAATCTTTGAGCAAGTCCATCCATCTTCGTTGTCTCATATTCAGTTCTGCTTGGGTGAATAAGAATTTCAAGCTCTTATGGTCTGTAAAGATGGTAAACGTCGTACCATAAAGATAATGACGCCAAATCTTCAAGGCGAAGATGATGGCTGCCAACTCCAGATCGTGGACTGGGTATCTGGTCTCATGAGGCTTCAGCTGCCTCGAAGCATAAGCCACCACATGCTTATCTTGCGTCAACACACAACCCAAACCTTGCAATGATGCATCCGTATACAAAGCAAACTCCTTATCCTCAGAAGGAATTATCAATACTGGCGCTGTCGTCAAGCGACGTTTCAACTCTTGGAAGCTCTCCTCACAAGCTTCGGACCAATAGAACGGAACTCCCTTCTGAGTCAGTTGGGTCAACGGTTTAGCGATCTTAGAGAATCCTTCGACAAAACGTCGGTAATAGCCCGCTAAACCGAGGAAACTCCTTATCTCGGGCACCGAAGTGGGTGCAGCCCACTCCAAAACAGCTTCAATCTTGCGGGGATCCACAGATATCCCACGGCTGGATATTACATGACCCAAGAACACCACACTGTCCAGCCAAAACTCGCACTTGCTAAGCTTTGCATATAATTGATGATCCCTAAGGATCTGAAGTACTGTCCTCAAGTGCTCAACATGTTCTTCTTCAGTCCGAGAGTAGATGAGTATATCGTCAATGAAAACTATGACGAATTGGTCCAAAAATGGCTGGAACACCTTGTTCATCAAACTCATGAAAACAGCCGGGGCATTTGTCACCCCAAAAGGCATGACTAGGAATTCATAGTGCCCATATCTGGTTCTGAAAGCTGTCTTCTGTACATCATCCTCTCTAACTCGGATCTGGTGGTACCCTGACCTCAAATCAATCTTACTGTACAACCTCGTACCCTGTAACTGGTCAAACAAATCATCGATTCTTGGGAGGGGGTACTTATTCTTTACTGTGGCTTTGTTCAGCTGTCTGTAGTCGATGCACAAACGCATCGAGCCATCTTTCTTCTTGACAAACAAAACTGGTGCACCCCAGGGCGATACGCTAGGTCGTATATAGCCCTTGTCAAGGAGTTCTTGCAACTGAACCTTTAACTCCTTTAACTCTGTTGGTGCCATTCTGTACGGGGCACGAGAAATGGCTGATGTCCCCGGTAATAATTCGATTCCAAACTCGACCTCTCTCGCCGGTGGGAATCCAGGAATCTCTGCAGGAAATACATCAGGAAATTCCGCCACTACGGGTACATCTTCAACCTTTAATTCTTCCTTCTTTTCAGAAATATCAATAGCATAAATGAGATATCCTGCATGGCCTCGTTCCAATAATTGTGTCATCTTGACCGCGGATATTAACGGAATCTTTGAACGAGAACCATCTCCATAGAACGTCCACTGAACTCCTTCACCAGATCTGAATCGGACAGTCCTTTGTCTGCAGTTCACAACCGCTTGGTACCTATTCAGAACGTCAATACCCAAAATACAGTCGAAGTCTGACATTCCCAGAACGATCAAATCCGACCTTAACTTGTTATCCTCAAAATAAATGAGGCCATCATAGACAATCTGATCAGCAATCAAACTTCTTCCGGCGGGTGTCGAGACTACAAGAGGCTGTGGGCGACGGAGCAGTGCATAAGTGGTGTCTTTCCACAAAACTCGTCGACACAAAGGAGTGTGACGCACCTGTGTCGATCAATATAAAGGCAGGGTGCGTAAATAAAAGACACGTACCCGCTATGACCTCCTCCGGAGCCGCTGTAGCCTGCTCCCTTGTCAATGCATACACTTGTCCTTGAGGTGGCCCCGTAGGCTGACTTCCAAACTGCCTCGGTACATATGGGGGCCTGTGTGGTGCTGCTCTGTCTGTCGACCTCCCAGTAGAATTCTGCTGCCTTCCCCTGTTGGGACATTGTCGAGCAAAGTGGCCTCTCTCGCCGCAAACATAACATCCGACACAATTCTTCGTCAAATGGGGTTGTCCACAAAGAGAGCATTGTACCTCCCCAACACTGCCTCCTCCCCGAGACTGTCCTCCTCTTGATGGAGCGTCATTCCTACGGTTTCCCTTCCATCGGTTATCGGGCCTCCTTCCACTGAATCTGGACGCCGAAGTGTTCCCCCCAGGCTTGAACCGATCACCCCTTGGCCTTAGATTGTCGGGAGCAGATCTCTGAGGGGGTGCTGGAGGTGGTACAGCATCAGGGTATGCGCCAACCCCTAGTTCGGCCAATTCCGCCCGGTTAAGTGCATCATCAAAGCAAGTGGGGCCATATGTAATCACCCTATCGTAGAGTTCTGGCCTCAAGCCCTTCATAAAGTTTCTCATTTTAGCTTGAGTGTCGGCAGCGATATGAGGCACATATCTGAGTAGAGAACAGTAGTGGAGGGCATAATCTGACACCGGCATGGTACCTTGCTTCAACTTATTAAACTCATCCTCTTTAGCTTGACGGGCAGCCGCTGAAAAGTATCGGGCCAGGAATCTTGTTCTGAACAGTTTCCAGTTTACTTCTTGACCTTGTGCCTCTTGTTCAATCACGGTGGTCTTCCACCACATCAGTGCTTTCTTGGCTAGCTGGAACTCTGCCAGCCTTATCCAGGCTGTCTTTGCACACGGGGCTGCCACAAATATTTGTTCTATCCTTTCTAGCCATTCTTCGGCTCGCTCCCCTGTCTCAGTCCCTTCGAATGTCGGGGGCCGATATGCTAGAAACTGAGTCAGACTCAATTCTCCCGGTAATAACTGTTGCTCGGATGGCTCTTCGCCTAGGGCTGGTGGGGGTAGGGGATTCGTGCGCCCCGCACTAGCGTTCACACTTACCGCATCACCAATGTCGATATTCGCTGCCATACTGCAACACAAGGGTTAACAACAAGATCCAAAGCAGTTCATATAAACATCGTTAGAAAACCATAACATGTTATCATAGCAGTCATATACTTCATGTGTAACATAGTATGTCAAGAGTAAGCGCCTAGCCAACCTACTGCTAAGGCTACCCTTCACTCATCCCCGGGTTATCTAACCACTGCTCTGATACCACTAATGTAGGGTCTTCCTACCTTAACGTCATTTGAATAGCTTAACAAGAAATAAACATGCATTAAAGACATCTTAGAGTACTGGTTGCTATGTGAGCTCAAGGTAAATTACAGGCCCAAAAAGAAACTTCAATACTTAGTTAATTACATTCCCCAAAAGAATGTTAAGGCTAACAAAATCCTGTATCTATCTTCTTATGCTCCTTAGCTCACCATCTCAACCCGCCCCTTGGTCTCGATCCAAAAGTGTACCTACAGGAACAGCCCATCGTGAGCATATACATCATTACTTAACATCATGAAATAATAGCATATAATTAATGCATGGAAATATTTGATAACATATACTTCCTGTTTAATAGTACTATCCTTCCTTGGTTGTCCCTGTGTCATAATTACGCATATGATCATTAGTTCAAGACATGAATGAATAACATCGTACTTTGTATAAATGCTCACAACAATCTATGTTAATTAGAAATGGGACTGTCCGGGTACTATTATGACAGCGGCACAATTGGTCCCCTCGCTCGACATAACACATCTTATGATACCCATCGCTACGCCTTGATAGCGGATGTATCCCTTATTCAGCGGATGATACCCATCGCTACACCTAGCGGATGTACCCCCATCGCTCAGCGGATGATACCCATCGCTACACATAGCGGATGTACCCCATCGCTCAGTTATGTGAGCGGCAAGACCTTCCTCGCTTGCCCATAATAGTCACCGGACATTCGACCACTCTAAGTAGCATAGTTAAACATGCGTCATCATCTTATAAGGATCATCATTCCAAACATCATCACCGTATCGTAATTGTTATCGTAACATCATATCATCTTCGTTTATCACAATATCATCATCAATAATCATCATAAACATCATAATCATCATCATAACACTTACACAATTTAATGTATAGTCATAGGTGAGGAATATGTTACCGTTGATACCCGTACGTTTCTTACGTACCTTTTCAAAATGTGGTGAAGTCGTAGCACTTTATCGTCTCGAAGTTGTGGGTCCTTGGGATGGTTCTACACAACCATACAATTCAATATTAGAAGCTAATCATAGTCCAATATTCAAAATTCCCACAAAAATGCCAAAAACACACTTTCGTGTGTCTCGCGATCGATCGCCATCAAGCCCCGATCGATCGCGAGAACACACTGTCTCGCCCAACAATTTTGCACAATCCGCGATCGATCGCGGAGCTAGCGCCGATCGATCGCGGCCTCGCCGATCGATCGCGCCAAGCTCGCGATCGATCGCTGAGGCTTACTGCCTCAGCCCTGCTGCTCGCGATCGATCGCGAGCGGACGCCGATCGATCGCCGAGCTGCGGGAAATCGAGATTCGGGCACTATTCACCCTTCTCCTTCCCAAATCCAAACAAACCCACATAACTCAACAACAACCATATCCAACTACTCAAAATCAACAATACACATCATAAAACTATTAAAAATCCAACATCCCACCAAGAATCACACTAACCCAAACAAACCCATTTCAAACCCTTTTTAAAACCTTCCAAAACTTAACACACACTTCATGAACATCAATAAGTGCTATATAAACATCATAGGCACTAAATCTTACCAAGAAATGCAAGGATGAAGCTTTGACAAGGATTTCTTCCCACCTTTAGGGTTAGTTTCGAAAATGGGGAAAGGGAATTTGGGGAAAGTGATTTTGGGAGTTTGAGGGTAAAAGTGAGGTGAAAATGAAAGTGGTGGGTTATGTCTTACTTTTTACTTGTACTCCAATATCAACATGATGTATTTAAAATATATTAACATGATAAGCATTTTCAAATTGAAATCAACTTCATTAAACCCACATCATCCTCATAATTAAAATTAATATCCTTAAATCATGTTACTTCTTCATTTCCCACACATGGCTTAAACATTATAATAAATCATCATATAAACATAATTAATGTTCAAGTTACCATAAATTAATTTCGGGGCATTACAAAGCAAATTCAAACCAGCATGTTCAGCTTGTATAAAAGGTAGTTCACATCTAATCACATATCTAACAAGTGACATACGGTTAATTTCAGCAGTTAAAATAAAATTTGTGCAAGTGATAACATTAATTTGTGCTTGTGTTGCTTCTCTACCTAATGGTTGTAATATTGTCTCATCAAAATTATGTTTTTTTACTAAGTATTTTTTAAATGTTCTGATGCCTCCACTGGAATGACCAGCTTTATATGAATATTGTATCTTACATAATTTACATATTGCAACAGATTCATTAGTACCTTCTTTTTGAGCGAGTTCAAAGTGATCCCATATCTTACTTCTTTCGGCACGAGTCTGTTGTCTACTCGCTGTTGTAATGGCTACGGATGACTCCACTTGTTGTCTCTCTTGGGCTTGGGCAGCTGTTACGGTTCGACGTTCATAGATGAACCACCAACATTGAGATCAGTAAAAAAATCACAACTTTCATTTAACTCAGGAATTGGCACAGACATATTCATTGCCGAAAATAAACTAAGTGATAGACGACCCAGGACGAGAAGACTGCGACCCCGACTACGACCAGCGTCGCTGCTAGATGAAGATGCCATTATTATATAAGTAAAATGTAGATATCATAATGGAGAGAAAAATATTAGATTGAAGTATACAACTTTGCAGGAATGAATTGTGGGGGTTTACAAAGCACAACACACCTATTTAAAGTTTTTTTTGTAAAAAATAAAAATTAAAAAAATAAATAAAATGTGAACGCTTTAGCCGTTGCCAAACGTTCAGCAAGGCAACGGCTTTATATCCGTTGCCTTGCTGACATTTGCTTTTATTATTATTATTTTTTTTTATTTTCGAAACATACCGGTTCCGGTTCTGGAATCGAAATCGGTGGTCCTATCGGTTTGAAGGCATGCCGCCCCGAACTGATTTTTTACCGGTTCCGGGGTGGTTCGAAACCAGTCAGCCATATTATGGTTCCGAACCAGGTTAACCGGTTCGGTTCAGGGCCGGGTCGGGATTGACCCGGCCCGATAAGCACCCCTACCATTAGCTTTCATCTTCCTCTTGAAGATCCACATGTGGCCTAATGGTTTATAACCTGCAGGAAGATCTACTAATTCTCAAGTATGATTATGTAAGATATATTCTATCTCACTGTTCACTGCTTCTTTCTAAAGATCAGAGTCTTGAGAGGATATTGCTTCCTTGAAAGTAGCCGGATCCTTTTCCAACAGATATGTTAGGAAATCTGAGCCAAAAGAGTTCCTTTTTCTCGTTATTTTGCTTCGTCTAGGTGATTCTAGATTCTCTTGAGATTCTATATCCCCCACATATCTATCAACATTGGTTTCAGTCACTGTGGGGAAAGATTTCTTCAAATAATAGCATCCATACCCTCAATGATAGTATTTACATGCATTTCTGTATTATCTGACTTGTGTACCAGAAATCAATATGCATCACTATCTTGCGCATATCCGATAAATACATAATCTACTGTCTTAGGTCATATCCTAGTCCGTTTAGGAGGAGGATTTGATACATTTGCTAGACAGCCCCAAACCCTTAAAAACTTGTAGCTAGGTGTACGACCTTTCCACAATTCATAATGCGTTTTATCCAACTTTTTATGTGGTACTCTGTTTAACACATAGTTGGCGGAAAGCAGAGCTTCTCCACACAAGTTTCGAGGTAAGTCCGAACTTATAAGCATTGCATTCATCATTTCTTTAGGCGTTCTATTATTCCTTTCAGCAATAATATTTTGCTTTTTTTTGGGAGAATATGGCGCAGTGTTTTGATGATTAATGCCGCTCTCAGCACATATTTGTGCAAATGGTGACTCATATTAACCGCCTTGGTCACTTCGAAGAATTTTAATCTTTTTATCGAGTCTCAACTTCATTCTTGTAGTGAATGAACATGTCTATTGCTTCGTCTTTACTTCTCATTAAGTAGACATAACAATATCTTGTACAATCATCGATAAAAGTTATGAAATAATTTTTTCCGCCTCTAGATTATACATATTTTAGGTTGCATTCATCCGTATGGATCAAGTTTAACGGTTTGGTGCTTCTCTCAATTGAGTAGAATGAAGACTTGGTTAATTGGCATCTACAGAAGTCACACACTTGTGTTTATGATTGATGTTAAATTTTGGCAATAGATTAAGAGACATTAGTCTTTGTAAGGACTTATAATTCACATGTCCTAATCTACCATGGCGCAAATGTAATGAATCACAAGAATAATCAAACTTTAAAGTTTTATTAGCTAGATTGGCAACAGTTATTACATTATTTGTGCTAGCCTCATTGGCTGTATTTACATCAATCTCAACCTCTATACCAGACTTAGGAGCTAAAGTCATTACAGCCATCTTGACTTAGCATTAGGAGATAAAGTCATTACAGCCATCTTGAAGATGTTATTTGCCAAGTAGCCTTTGCCCGCGAACATACCACTCTTGGACAAAATGACTTTGTCGGATTCAAACACAAGCCGAAAGCCTTTCTCATTCAGCACTCCTCCCGAGATGAGATCCTTTTGGATCTCTCGCACGTGGAGCACCTCGGTAAGAGTCAACTCTTTGCCAGAAGTCATATTTAGCACAACCGTCCCCTTGCCTCCAATTTTTGAGACTGTTGAATTTTTCATGTAGCAGTGCTCATAATTTACCGGTTGATAGGTATTAAACATCTATTTGTTGCCACATATGTGGCGACTAGCCCCAGTGTCCACCCACCATTCTTTAGAGTTCCCACCAACAAGGTTCACCTCTGACACCACAACAGTCAGATGCATGTCATCCATGTCAGAACTCAGGTTGTCCTCAGCAATGTGGGCATGAACAGTCTCTTGCCTTTGCCTTTGTTTGGGACTATCATCCTTTTACCCTCATTGGCTTGGCGTTGAGTGCAGTCCTTGGCCTTATGGTTAGGTTTACCGCACACGTAACAGTCACGGTGAACCTCATATTCCGAGTATCTCCCTTGGAATCAAAAGTGCGTTTGCGCTTATTCCCGCGCGAGCTGTCCCCAACTTCAACCACGTTGGCCTTGAAATCATTCCAATTGATTTCTTGTCAACTTTTCGGTTGTGTTGCTCGATACGCAGCCTCTTGATAAGGTCCTCGAGACTCATCATATTTCGCTTGTGCTTCAGGTAGCTCTTGAAGTCCTTCCAAGATGTCGGTAATTTTTCAATCATCATCGCCACTTGGAGGGCTCATTTAGCCCCATACATTCAGTAGCAAGTTCATGATATATCAGCTGCAGCTCTTCGTGCTCAACAACGCTTTTCCATCTACCATTCGATAGTCATGGAATCGTCCGGCTACAAATTTCTTTCCGCCTGCGTCGTCAACTTTGTACTTCATTTCTAATGATTCCCGAAGATCATTCGCAGTTTCTTGGGGGAATACACATTGAAAAGTGCATTGTCAAGAAAATTCAGTACGTAGTTGCGACAGAGGTAGTCGGCATTCATCCACGATTCGACTACTACATCAGATTGAATATCCTCTTTGTCCTCCACTGGTTTCTCCTCTTTGAGAAACCTGGTCAAGTTCAAGGTGGTCAAAAAGAACATCATCTTTGCTGCCAACGCTTAAAGTTATAACCTTTGAACTTTTCCGATTTATCAAATTGAGAGAATGACATTGGGTTTCTCAGAACTGGCATAACGACCTCAGCGCCGCTAGCTTTCACCGCTGGAATCTTAGTATTCTCAGCATTTCAGTTTGGAATCTGGTCACCCATTAACCAAAACAGACCACAAATGATAGCACAAATAATATCAAAACAGTTTTAAATCAACAGGATAAATCCTTAGACAACACAGAAATAATGTCTCAATTAAGTAAAACTTGAACAATAATAATTTTTGAAGTTGCAATTGATTAAAATCCGAAATATAAAGAACACAAAAAACAGAACAAAAAAAAAATTGAGTTTACGATTGTTGGTTCTGTATATTTAAATAGACGAACTTAATCAGATTACAATGACCATGCAAAATAAATTATACTGAAATAGTAAACTTACATCAACAATTTATATATACTGTTCAAAGTCTTCCCAACAGGAAACCAGATGGACGAGGTCACAACAAGTCGTGTGCCCGTAAACTCAAATTTGCTCGTCTTAGCTTTTGGCCTCCTGGACAAGTGAATTCCAAAGTACAACGCCCAATCACCTCTGTTCGGATTGAAGCAGAACTCCGCGCAAACTACTTCGAACACTAGTAGTAAGCTATACTCTCAAACATAATGTTATATGTATGAATGCAGAATTTTTGGATTGATGAAACAAAAGACCTGGAACATCTTATATAGCTGAGCAACATACCTCCCAAAGGTCTCAGAAATTAAGTGTAATGGATAGTGTATTAGATGAAAAGTCTCAACACTTAACATCAGATTAATACGGATTTAAGTCTCATACTTAAATCTAATATCAATTCTGCAAGTGGTGAAAAGTCTCAAACTTAATACTCAGCAGAATGTGAAAAGTCATATAAAGCTACCTTCGCAGCGAGCCGAGCCGACCGACGGACGGGGCGCGAGGGGCAACCATCTTTTCTATTTAGCTACACCCTGATTTGTTTCTCATTATAAACAAATCATTAGTGTCTCAAATTCCAATGTGAGATTTTTTTATCTACAATTCAAATTCACAAAACATTTGGGTTTTTCAATAATTAATCTTTTCAATGATTAATTCCAACAAAGAATACCCAAATAAATTGGATGAATTTATTATTATTGATTTGAAATCCTTAACTTCAAATTCATCATCCAAATGCAGTCTAATATAATTTGATTTCATACACAAGATACCAAAGACATCTAAACTATATATAAAGTGTGGGGATGATAGAAACGAAATTGATATTTTGGTATGGTCATCCAATTACCGCATGCTCCAACACTTCCACTGATTACAAATGGTGTGCCAAACCTAAAATGACCGAAATATAATTGAGACTTTTAATAATTCCAATGTTATCATACTAAATTATATTTTTGAAATGCCCGCAATGCTCATAATAGTATTGTCAATTAAAATATTATTCTAACACATAATGTTTGTAATTAAATCCCAAAAAAAGAGGTAAAAAAACCATTGAAAAAAAGTGCTAGGAGACTAATATATTCAAGAAAGCGTGATATGCCCACAGACTGTTCGATTGTGATATAGATTGGTGTGGATCCTAAACTTATCGGAAACCATGGAAACCATAAATTCTGAACTTACAGAAAACGTGTTTTTATCACGGTAAAACTGTGAACTCAAGCATCACACAACCTAAAACAAACTTCATTATTTACCTATAAACATGCCTTCTGTTTTCATAATACAGCTACAGAAGCTTCTTCAACAGAATGCCAGTACCGGTTAAGAAACCATACAGAGTCGGCTTCCACAGAATATTCATCTTGATTACGATGCCAACCGAAATACGCATGAGTCCGGTTCTTGATATCGAATATTCCATGACCAAAGCTGGCTTCACGATGCGCGGAGTAACTTGGCTGTGGCTGTGTCATCCTGAAAGGAAACATGTGAATACTTTACAGTTTTCGAGATAGTAAACTCCATATATTTCTAAATTTCAAGAAAGGGTATCTGTACTTCTTGACTAAGCCTTCTTTACATTTCATTTTGTATTAAAGCTACCACTGAGAAGCTTAACGATGCTCGAGTAACAGTGTAAGATAAAATGGTTTACCCACAAATAAATAGATAATAGTATCTTACACAGATAAAAGCAAGAGAGTGAAATCTTGACTTCAAGAACAGAAAATTACTTGCTGGGGAGCGTTATAACCAGGAGGCACTTGAAAAACATCACTGTCCAATGGCATATCATCACTCAGCCCATTCTCTCTCACATAACTACTTGTTGTCCCAGCTTCACAAAACCCGCTCGCAGCAATAAGAGTCAGATAGACAAATTTAACATGAACAAAGTGAAAGTTCATCTTTTCCACTGCATATAAGCTTTAAATTCTGGGTCTAAAAAAGTAACAATTTTAGGACATTTTCAATTTTTCACAACGAGGTTTCGTTTTTGAAGACGAGTTTGAAGTGGGAGAATATTCAATCTCCTGATACGAATATTTGGTCCAAGAATATCCACTTCTCGGACCTCTGAATTTCAAAACGTGACTGGAGCGGCAAGCGAATATACTGGGCCAAGATGTAGTTAAACTAGGCCCAATTATCTGGATCGAATAGTTTGGCAAAAGATTGGATGTCCAGATTAATCTGGATTAGATCTTGTCCATAGACACTATTGTATCAAAATTTAAATTATTTATAGATTAAACAAAATTGAATTATTTATGTATATTATGTTAAAATTTTGAAATATACAATTTAAGTTGAAATATTAATACTAGTTACGTTGGTATGCGAGAGGTGTAATTGATGAAGATATATTTTAGAGAAAGATATTAAAAATAAGGTAACAATATTTTTTGGATGGGAATTGATTTTTCAAAATGAAATAAGGCATTTAATCTGTAACTAAGAAAATATAAATGCCGAAATATTAAGTAAAAAAATAAATTTAAAATCCTGTGCATTTAGATTGAGAGATTTCAAGCCATAATTTCAAATTCATTTAGTTGTTTGGATGAATTATATTGGATGTATTTCAAATCCACATTTTTATAATTTATATAAATATGATGACCATTGTGATAGATTTGAAATTTAGCTAAAATAGATGTCATTTCAAATCCATTTCTCAAATCATTTCTCAAATCAAATCCATCGATTCAAAAGAAATCATACATCCAAACACAACCTCAAAGAATTCATGCAAGAAAGTAATTAAGTAAGGTATGTGCGCAATTTATAGAGATGCATGCACCAAATTAGATTCAGACTTTATAGATAGGAAAAATATAATAAAACATTCCTACTGAGCTCATTTTTGTTTACTTTTAGAAAATTTTCTGGTTCAGCGTGATGTTAAGTCGATTTTAAGAATCAAACGGAGTGGGATTTATTCAAGAATATTTTTAAAATTTTAGGACGGCTTGATCCAAGTTTGGTACCTAAAATTTTAAACATATTGCCGCTGGCTATCGGGTGCACGGCTTCTGGTAAGAGTGCAGCCTCCAGTTGACTCTGGAGTCTGGTCTATATTGAACTTTATGCAATTTTTTTTATATATATTAGCTATATGCTATTTTTGTTTGTGCATGAATCCCATATATGTATAAAATTCAATTATTATTCTAAAATCAATTTTTATTTTTAGGAAAACATATATTGATAGAAATTCCAAACACTATAGTTTAAACTTAAAATTCCCGATTCAAAATTGTAGGCAACGCAACGATTCAAACTTATAAAAAAATGGAATCATAATTCACAATGTGAACGTGATGATGCAATAACCTTTCTCATACAAAGAAAAATTAAATTAGTGTAATTTTCTGAAACTCAAATTTTTTAAATATTCAGTATATTATCAACATGTAAATAAATTAAATTGCAATATTTAATTTTCTTAAAATTAAATAAATGAGTGCTGCAATGGGAATCGAGTGTTATATATTGCCTCATTTATTGCAATTTTCCGTGACATTATTTGGCGAACCACCCCATTTAATAATTTCTGGAGAAACTTTTGCCTCTGGCATTATCATTAATTGTGAATTCAAATGTGCAGGACAAAATGATCAACCACACCACTAAATCACATACACCACATCAATGAAATATTAATTCGATTCTTATGTGATTTTAATAATTCGAAGATTTTTCGATAAACACACATTCCATGTAGTTTAAATACTTGTAGAATGAATAAATTTGAATTAAAGTTGGAAAAATGTACCTCTTTTTTCAGTTAATTTCACTAATTTTTTTCGTTATAAACATTGTCAATGATTTCCTAAATCAGTTTAACAAAATTCAGAACGCTGTAAATAAGGAACGATAGAAATCTCTGCATAACTTTCTCCAACTCCATTTATATATGTTAAATAAATATTATTTTCTCCATTCAATAATCAGAATTGCAAGCTATGATTATATGACTGTGCTTCCATTGGCCGAAGTGTAATATAATCTTATCGTTTTTATAAACATTACAAAAAGTAATTTAAGCAAGTATCCATGGACGCGATTATGGAATCCAACAGGTTCACCAAGGTATGCCACTATTCCTGCTTCTTTTTTACTTCTGTCTTTGTTTTGTTTTGTTTTTTTAATTTATGGGTCCTTCCTGGATTGGGTTTTCACAATGATTTTACAGGAAGAAATGATGGAATCTTCAACTTTGGTCTCCAATGGCTGCGTTAATTATAAAGGGATAATAGCAGATAAACAAGTAACTGGAGGGTGGAAAGCCTCCCCTTTCATAATAGGTTTTCTTTCTCAATTTTCTTGAAGATCTCACAATTATTTTACAATTTTCTTTCACATTTTAGTTTAAAATATATGTTTCATTTCATACAATACAAAATTTGTACAATAAATGACAATTTTGGTGATTAAACCGGATCTGGCTTGTAGATACGTAGAGAATGTTGATGCGACTTTTTTTTTTTGTCGTGTTTGATGTAGTGAGTGAGGTGGCAGAGAGATTTGCATTCTTCTCAATAGCTGTAAACTTGGTGGCATATCTGGTCGGGGAAATGCATCAGCCACTGCCGGTGGCCGCCACACATGTCACCAATTGGGGCGGCGCAGCCTACGTTCTCACTTTGTTTGGAGCTTTTGTTGCTGATGCTTACTTAGGACGGTTTCTCACCATCATTGTCTTCTCTTGCATATATGCCGTGGTAAGAACCAAAATCAAGCACTTATTTTCCTCTAGGAAATTTTTGAACTCTTAACTATTATACATAGCGCAATCCTGAGCCCGCTAGATCATTCTCCCATATGAAATAAGGGATTTCACTAAGTCGATTAGTAGTATCAAACCATTTGTCCTTATTTCAACAAAGGAGGCATGAGCTTTTTCACTGGAAGAGCTTTTTTTGTCTTGGTTTCAATTCAATACTAAACAAGTCCGAACAAATTGAATATTTGCATCAGAAATCCCTCGAATTGGTTTTCCATTTCCATAAAGGATACATATGAAGTAACAAAAATATCTATTTTAAATCAACATTGCAACAAAGATTTCTATAGCAGGTGTAAGGAAATTTAAATTATATATATGATTTATGTTTTCTCCTTTAAAATATGTTTTCTCCTTTAAAGTTAAAGGATTCATGCCACAAGTTTCATTGTCCAGGGAATGGTGATGCTAACACTTTCAGGATCCATGCACAGCTTGAGGCCCCCTCACTGCACCACCAAGCCCTGCATCCCCGCCTCAAATTCCCAAACATCCTTCCTCTATTGCGCCCTTTCACTCATAGCCCTTGGCACCGGCGGAATCAAGCCCTGCGTGTCCTCATTCGGAGCAGACCAATTCGACGAATCTGATCCCAAAGAAGCCCAGAAAAAATATGCCTTTTTTAACTGGTTTTTCTTTGCCATAAACATGGGAGCTCTTTTTGGCATTACCCTTTTGGTTTACGCGCAAGTTGAACTAGGATGGAGTTGGGGATTTGGGATCCCAACTGCGGCGATGATTAGTTCTATCTTTATGTTTGGTGCTGGATATGTTAAGTATCGGTATCAGAAGCCCATGGGGAGTGCGTTTACGAGGTTTATTCAAGTGATTGTGGCTTCTGTGAGGAATCTTTCCAAGGGAGCTGATGTGAGGAAAGAACGTGATTGTTTGTACGAGGTTGAGACTGAGGAATCCGCCATTTTTGGTGTTAGGAAGCTTTCTCACACTCAACAATACAGGTTACATTTCATATATGTATATATATATATATATATATATTAGACAATATATATAAGCGGCGTAGGGGTTACTGAATATATATAAGCGGCGTAGGCCCTACGTCATTATTCTTTTTTTTTTTAATTTTTTTAATTTCTTTTTAATTTTGTTTTTAATTTTGTTTTTGTTATTTTTATTTTAACTTACGTCATTTTTCGTTTTTTTTTAAATATTTTTTTATTTCTTTTGTTTTTACTTTTATTTTTGTTATTTTTATTTTTTATATCGGGTACTGTTCTCGTGAGAAATAAAAGTCAGTCCTATTTTCTTTTATTTTTGTTATTTATCGGGTGCTGTTCCCGTGAACAATAAACGTCAGGCCTATTTTCTTTTATTTTTGTTATTTATTATTTTGTTGCATGGGTACTGATTTGTTTGGAAAGATTTGACCCTTGACCCAAATGTGTATCCCTCTTATCTCAATTTTTAAAATTCAAAATGTTTTCTTTTTTATTTTATAGAAAAAAACTTGTTGATTTTGTCAAGTATGAATTGATTTTAAAAAAAAAATAGGAAGTTCAAAATAGATTTTAGTCATTGCAAACTTTAATAATAATTTTTATATGAATTGATCTTAAAAGACTTTTGTTTACTCTGACCTATTTGATTTTCTATACGAACGATTATGTATGTTCAATGCGTATGAACCATCTTTTTATTCTCTTGAACTGTCTGTTGAATTTATGTCGAACGTTTTGTTAGACATATATACCAGGTTATAAACTCACTTGCGCGGTGCCAATTAACTAGTATATATATAAGCGCATGAAAATTTACTTGTGCTTCTTCTTGAATGCAGATATCTGGATGCAGCAGCTGTTATTACAGATCCTTATTGCAGTACCAAGAATCGATGGAAACTCTGCACAGTCACGCAAGTTGAAGAATTCAAATCTTTCATCAGAATCCTCCCTGTTTGGGCTTCAACCATAGCTCTCCCCATCTCCTTTGCCCAGCTCTCCACGTTCTTCATCGGCCAGGCAAGAATCATGGATCGAAAGCTCGGCCCCAATTTCGAAATCCCGTCAGGCTCAATCCCCGTTTTCAGCGCCGTCAACGCTCTAATATTAATCCCTATCTACGAAAAAGTCATCGTCCCATTTCTCAGCGCAAAAACAGGCCATCCTCGTGGAATCACCTCTCTGCAAAGAATGGGTATCGGCCTCATAGCATCGATCTTCGCCATGGCTTTTGCTGCAATAGTGGAAAAAACACGCAGGGAACAAGATTCTGGCCACCAAATTTCCGGGTTGATGAGTGTTTTCTGGCTGTTTCCTCAGTGTTTTCTCATCGGCACAGCTGAGGTGTTTACTTACGTAGGGCAGCTGGAGTTTTTCTACGACGAAGCGACGGATGGAACGAGAAGCATCAGCAGCGCTGTGTTTCTGAGCGAAATCGGGATCGGGAGTTGGCTGAGTAGCGCCATTGTGAATATCATTGAAAGAGTGCAACCGCGGTGGCTGAGGGATGATCTGAACAAGAGTCGGCTGGATTATTTCTACTGGATTTTGGCAGTGTTAAATGGGGTGAATTTCTTGGTGTTTCTGTGGGTTGCGTGGAGGTATAAGGGCAGGCCTGGCGTCGGCGTTAAGGCGGAGAATGGGTCTGATATGATGATTGAATCAGGTGTGCGGCGGATTTGAGTATAATCGGAAGTGATTATTTGATTATGCATCAAATTCATTAACTCCTGCAATTTCTTTTCAGCTTTTGAGATTTATTCTCCTACTTTTTTCCCCCTGTTCTCTTGAGTTCATTTCGTATCGTACATTAACCTAGATCAAGTTAATTATTTATTCAGAGGCTTGAAATCATTATGCAATTTTTTTCTCTCATTTAATTTGTGTGAATTCATATCTCAGCGCAGTGACTCAAAACCTTAAAATTTGTCAATTTTATGATCCAACCTTAAAGAACTCTTTAAGATTTTAATTCTTATTCATTCGTCATTCGTAATTTTTACTTTTCTCACCAAGAATCTGTGGAATTATAAGTAGCTAATAAATTTAGATCAAATTGTCAAAGGTTATGAGAGAGATTTGTAGCTAAATAAATAAGAATATATAAGAATATAAGGTATTAAAGTTTTTTTTTTTTAAAGTAAGTTATATGTTAAAAGTTATGTGCTATAGTTTTTGCTAAGTTACAAAGCATACTAATCTAATTATAGTGGAATAAATATTGTTTATCTATTTTATGAATCGGTCAAATATATGTCCTATTGTCGA
The DNA here is from genome assembly GCA_907163345.1 of Haberlea rhodopensis. Taxonomy (NCBI): domain Eukaryota; kingdom Viridiplantae; phylum Streptophyta; class Magnoliopsida; order Lamiales; family Gesneriaceae; genus Haberlea; species Haberlea rhodopensis. The sequence goes on from CAJQUN010001305.1 coordinate 73,096, forward strand.
TGGCCTTTGGCCCATCTACAAAAACTCATCATTGTAAGTGCAGAGGCTCTGATTTGAGTCAATCGCCCACCCCTGTAATTGTAGCAGCAGTGATATATATATATATATATATATATATATATATATATATATATATATATATATATATATATATTACCATTATAATAAGTGTTGGTGGGTTCACTATGATGAGGAACAATATAATAGTTGTCTTTTATTGCCCTCTTTGCTTTCATTTTGTTTGGTAGTCATTTTCTTTTTGCTTTAGGTTTTCTTTCATCATCCAAGTTCTCCTCATCCTTTTTCTTGTCAGAAAGAACAACCTTCTCCTCCCAGTGTCCTGTATTTGAGCACTGTTATTCATATCAGAAGTTGCAGCATTTGTTGACCAGATTGTCTCATTTTCGCCATTGATGAGTACCAGATCTCCATCTTTGGCTATAGATACGGAGACGGAAGAATCTTTCAGAGGATTATCTCTGTTGGCGATCCATATCACGATTTTCTTCAGAAACCGTGTAGAACACTGCCAGGTATCGATTTGCGGAGCTGGGATGGGAGAAAATCCAAATTTGAAGATCTTGCATGCAGATACAATGGTACCTGGATCTTTGATGGTAAAACATCTGTGATTGTATCTATTTCCAAGCAAAATCCTTGAAAGGGAAGGCATATAATCAAGAAATATAGAGGTAAAATATTCAAAATTATAATTTCCATCATGGTTTCCTGATCCCTTTTTTTTTCTCTTCGCTTAATGGATGAAGGGCTCAAGGATTTCTCTCTATCCGCTTCAGATCCACAAAAAAGTCCAACAAAAGAAATAATAAAGAAAATAATAAAAAATAAGGAGAATTGACAAGGAACTGTTCATCTGTTGTAAATATATACTAATACTAGTTAATTAGGCACTGCGCTTTGTAGTTTGGTATACATGTGTGTGCAGCTACCTTGCATGTTCACACATGACTGAATACTTCTGGTTAACTTCTTTCACCTCCAACAGACTTGTGCCAAGTCCACCACCAATCCTGCCGAGGCCACCGATTTGGACAGTTCTGCCTCGCTCAACATCCACAAGCACCCACTTGTTATCAAGTTTTTTGCCATCCGATTGTCTGTATGCTGCTGCATGACATATAAGCACCTGTTAGTAAGCATTAAATCAACAGGAAAATAAGTAAAAGTAACGCCATGAGTGTGCAGAAACCTTTCATATCGTGCCTAAGCATATACTCGATAAAAACATAACCTCTATGCTTATTTGTATTTTTATTTGTGACCAAACGAATATGAAAGCAAGGATACATTTAGTAAGCAATATTTACAAAAAATTGTTAATGTCCATGGAGAAGACAAGTCATCTAAATTGGATTATGCCTACAACTTCAAAAAATACCTAAGGGCATGGCAGACATGCGATATGCCTAATTAGTCGTGCTCACCTCATATAGCTCCCCAGCACATATAAACAAATGCCACTTAATTATGACTCGAATCTTTTAAACTATAGCTCAACTGTAGTCACTAAGTACCTCATAGCAGTCCCCACATAAGAGCTTGGCAGGAATAGGGAACTTCTTACGGTGTTGGTGATGGCCTCTCACCATTATATCGTGTGCGGTAATCTTCTATCTGTTATTAAAACACGAATCACGATATCAAACAGGTAATAATATATGAATATTTAGCAAACCTATTAATCTACCAAGAATACGAAAGTAAGAGGTGCACGTAGTACAATCTCCCAACATAATAAGAGAGAAACATACTGAACCATCGACAATGTCTATTGTCACCTGGAATTTGGTAGTGTCTTCCCAAGTGAGTAATGATTCCTCCTCCACCATGATGAGATATCCTGAGAAGAAAATTGTTAGAAGGGGGCCGGAGAGGGTTCTCCGGCGGAGCCCCTCCGATGATGAAGTCAGTGGGGAGGAAATAAATTCAGAACGTAAGCGAGAAAATGGCGAGAAAAATATATCTGAATGGCTTACACAATACAAACCTGGTATATATACTAATCCTGCTTACCAGAAAAGTACCTTTGCAACGACATGTAGGGGCAACATGTACCACTGTGAACTGCCACTGAGGATCAGGGTCTCAGAGTTAGGGACCACCGACAGATACTGTACAATATGTACGACGTGCTTTGGGATCTTATTCGTACTGGAGGATATTTATTCCCATGCTTTTACACTAGGTCACCCCTGAATCCACTGATCCGCTAGTGTAGTCCACCTATGCCATGGATCGGGTCTTTTACCTTTGTTGACATGTCTCGGAGCTGTCACAAGGGATCGAGTTATCTGGCTTTGCAAGGAGCCCAGCTCGGCTACAATCCGCCCATGCTGACGTTCCCAATTGCCTATCCGTGGCGAATTAGCACCTGTCCCAGCTGATCTCGAGAACATTGGGGGGTTTGAGGTGAACACTATCTCTAGGCTGAGGTCTCGCGTTCAGAGCATCGACCTGGGCTGGCATGCACTAGCTCAATGCTATTGACAAGAAAAATGCTTGGGGCCGAGGCCCTAGCTGGGCCCACTATTGATCCGGAGAATCATAGAGTCGAACCCACGGTTTAAAGATCGGGTCGACTGAAATAATACACAGTTCGGGTTGAATCCGCACTGAGGTCATAACAGGGGTATCGACTATCAATATTTCCCATGTCCCATTTGATAAAGTCATGTGCCAATTGCCATGGGCCATGGGAATTTACCACGGGCCATGGATCAATTGCTACTGGCCATGGGTCAAGGGCCATGAGTTAATTGTCACAGGCCCAGGCCACAAGCTAATTGCCACTGGTCATAGGCCAATTGTTAAATGGGCCAGTTCCCACTGGCCATAGACAAATTACCACGGGTGTGCCAATTGCCAAGGGCCACTTGTTAATTGCAAAGGGACACCTGACAATCGCAAAGGGACACTGACCAATTGCCAATGGCCACATGCCGATTGCCAAGGATAATGAGCAATTGCCACGGGTCATCAGCCATGAGCCATGGGTCATGGCCCTGTTCCACGAGCCACTGCCAATTGCCACAGGCCATTGCAAATTGCCAAGTGTCATGGGTCAGAAGCAATGTGCCAATTGTCAAGTGTCATGTGCCAATTGCCTCGGACCAGGGGTGAAATGCAACGGGCCATAAGCCATGGGCCAATTAGCCATTGGCCATTGCCACGAGCCACGAGCCATTGGCAAATCGCCAATGGCCATAAGACAATTCCCAAAGGCATAGATCAATTGCTACGGGCAATGTGCTAATTGCCGAGGGCCGCTTGACATTGGCTAAGGGCAATGGGTCGCTTGCAAAGGGCCACATACCAATTGTCAAGAGCCACATGCAAATTACCAAGGATAATGGGTCAATTGCCACGGGCTATCGGCCATTGGCCACGAGCCATGGGCCCATTGTCACGTGACATGGCCATGGGCAATAGCCTAATTACCATGGGTCATGAGTCAATTACCACGGTCCGTGGGCATGGGTGATGGGCCACAAGCCATGGACCAATTGTCATTGGCAATGGGCCAAGGGATTAGAGCTAATTGCCACGGGCCATGTGTCATGTGCCTATTGCTAGGGTAATGTGCCACTTGCCGAGAGCCAAGAGCCATTGCCATAGGCCAATTGCCATGGACATGGGCCAATTGCCATAGACATGAGCCAATTGACAGAGGCCATTAACCAATTGTAACATGGCAATTGGTTGCTTAACATGGGCCACGAGCCAATTACTATGGGCCACGAGCCAATTGCCAAGGGCCATTGGCCAATTTCCACGAGGCACGAGCCAAGAGCCACGAGCCATGACTTAATTACCACGGGCCATGGGACAATTGTTAACGTTCAAGGGCCCATTGCAGCAAGCCACGATCCACGAAACAATTTCCAAGGGCCACGGGCCACAGATCAATTGACACGGGTCATGGGAAAATATTTACAGGCCATGGCCATGGCTACGGGCCACGATCCATGGGCCAATTGCAACGAGCAATGGGCCAATTGCCATGGACCAATTGCTAAGGGCATGTGCCACATGCCACGAGCTACGGGCCATGAGACAATTTCCATGGCGATGTGCCACTTGCCAGGGCTATGTGACAATTGCGAAGGGCCATGTGAAATTACCACGGGTCATGGGCCAATTGACATGGGTATTGGGTCATGGGTCATGAGTCAATTGCCACAAGCCATGAGCCACAATCCACGGGCCAATTTCCTCAGGCCATGGTTCAAATCCCACGGCCATGAATAACTAATTTCCATGGCCATGGACAACGAACCATGGGACAAGGGCCAATTGCCTCTGGCCAAGAGCCAAGTGCCAATTGCCGCAGGGCATGTGCCAATTGCCAAGAGTCATGGACCAATTATCACGGGCCTTGCCCAAAGGCCACGAGCCATATGCCAGTTGCAACGGGCCAGATGTCAATTGCCAAGTGTCACATGCCAATTGCCAAGGGTCATGTGCCAATTACCATGGGTCATTGACAATTAGCCATGTGCCAATTGATACGGGTAATGGGCCACGAGCCTTGTACCAATTGTCATGGGCCAAGGGCCACGAGCCATTTGAATGGTCACTTGACGTTGACTCATTGCCAAGGGCCATGGACCAATTGCAAGGGTCAGCCAATTGAAACTGACCACGAGCCATGTGCTAATTGCCACATGTCATAGGTCAATAGCCAAGGGTCATGGGCCAATTGCTACGAGCCACGAGCCATGAGCCCCAGGCCACGAGTAATAGACAAAGTGCCACGGGCCATGGGCCAATTGCCAATATCCATGGGCCAACTGCCACGAGTCGCGGGTGATGGGTCATGGGCCTATTGTTACGGGCCATGAGTCTATTGCCATTGGCCATGGGCCAGGGGCATGGGTCATAGGGGCATGTCCCATTAGCCATTTACCATGGACCAATTGCCAATGGTCACAAGCCAACTACAACGGGCCATGAGCCAATTGTCACGGGCCATGAGACACTTGCCACAGGCAATGCGCCACTTGCCATTGGTCATGGTTTACGGACTACGGGACACGTGACAATACCATAGACAATGAGGCACTTCCCACGTGTCATGAGCAATTTGCCACGGGCAATGGGCTATTACCACAAGTCATGGGTCAATTACCACGGGACATGCCAATTGTGAAGAGCCATAGGTCATTGCCACGTGCCATGTGACAATTGCCAATGTCCAAGGGCCCATTGCAGCGTGCTACGGACCATGAGCTGATTGCCACGGGCCTTGGCCAAATGCCACGGGCCATTGGAAAATCAACAAATGCCATGTGACAATTGTCACGGACCATAAGCCATGGGCCACATGACAATTGCCAAGGACCATGGGCTACGGGCGAAGAGCCATTGGTCAATTGCCACGGACCATGGACATATTGCTAAGAGTTATGTGTCACTTGCACGGGCCATGTGCCATTTGCCACGGGCCATGGAAAATTACCACGGGCCATGGGCCCAATTGCCACGGGCCATAGTTCAATGCGCCACGAGCATTAGTCAATTGCCACAGGCCATGGGCCATGGGCCAATTGCCACGGGCCATAGGGAAATGGTCACATATGCCTGTTCTCACGGGCCATAGACCAATTGCCATGAACCATTTCCATGGGCTACCGGCCAATGGGCCAATTGTCAATGACCATATACCAATTGCCTAGGGGCCAATGCCAATTGCCAAGGGTTTTATTTTGATTGTGTCATTTAGAATAATTCTGAATTTCAAAGTAAAAAAGATGGGGGAATGTCACGCCCGAGACCGGGATCGATAACACCGGCGTTGATTCCAAATACAATTGAAAATCAACAAGCCTCATAGTACAGAATTTAATACAACCAGTCTATTTATTCCATATACATAAATGTTTTACAACTGAAAATAAAACCATAACTTAAATCTTAACAGAGTTTAGCGGAAGCATAATTATGTAAAATCTTGAAATAATTGCGGGGTAGATCACCAACCCCAAAAGTTGTGTTGTTCTGCATCTTCGGTATCTGTCTCACTTTTATCTGGGGAGGGGATTGTAAGGGGTGAGTGTTCTGGTTGACACTCAGTAAGCGGGGGCCAATCGAATATGCCAAAAACATATACTTATACAGATTTCAAAACATATTTCAAAACATAAACTGATACACATAACATAATTTTGCTTCTTTGAGTCATACCAAAAGCATCATATTAGAACACATGTCGTATACTTATCAAATTAGATCGATCTATCATAACATAAGGATTATAGAGGGGGCTCCTACGAATTCAAGAGGGTGGCTCCCGTATGTATAGCACTTTGCCCCATTGGTTCAAGAGGTGGCTCACACGTACGTAGCACGTTGTTTCGCATAGCACTTGTCTCCCGATATTCAGAATTTTTCATGACATCATAATTTTTAAATAGTTCACATATTCGACTGTATTTTTCATAAGCTTTCATATGGTATCAAAACGAAAAGGATAATATAACAAAAGCCCACTTACCTGATTGTTTACGATGATTCTTTAAACTTGAAGAGTATGGATCTACAACCTTCAAAAAAAACTTCTTTTCTTGCTAGAATATTTGATATTTTGAGAGTATTTTGAGAGTATTTCCTTTACATTTTTTGTGTGTTTCTACTAATGAATCTAGCTTGGTATTTATAGAAGTTTCAAGAAAATATGTAAGCAATGACATCAAGTTAATATTATGTAATCAATGACATCAAGTTAATATTATGTAATCAATGACATCAACTTAATATTATGTAAGCAATGATGTATTTAAGGATAGTTTAATTAAATTCTTTGGTACCTAAATTCAATGTAACATGTTGTGGTATCATGTTGTGGCAATGTTATGTAACATTTTGCAAGTGGTGATCATCACATTCTTCCCTCCTTATGAGGAGTTTCGTCCTCGAAACTTGAAACAGTTTGATCTTGGAACAGATAGGGATATTTTTCTCGCATTTTCCTCTGGTTCCCAAGTGGCTTCTCTCTCTGTATGGTTCGACCATTGAACTTTGATATATGGAATGGTCCTTCGTCTCAGTACTGATCCTTCGAGTCTATGATTCGGATCGGAATTTCTTATGACTCAGGGTTTGTTCAAGTTTCCTTGATACTAC